>JAKMXC010000062.1:0-156851 GCA_025328345.1 Colletotrichum sp. SAR11_59 | reverse complement strand
CCCCACCCATCGGTCTGTTAGCATTTCGGGGCCCACGGGATGAAGTCGATGATGTACGTACTCATGCCAAAATGCAAAGTGAAGAAGTCTTGTCGTGGCGTTTAATTCTCAGTTTTAATGAGACTTCATGAACTTGAGTGATGAGGCCGATTCAAGGCGAGACACTGCTCACATGCTGAAGCTCGTTTGGAACAAATTCTTCTTTTCAACGCATGTATGAAAAGAAGACACAAGACTTAGGCATCGGCCAATGGATTGTATATGTCATATTAGTCTTGAGGCCGAAGCTAGATTCTAGACATAATTGGTAAGTTGACTGTTGTGCGTGTTGCTTAACCTCTTGAGATCTATACAAAAGTCTCAACGCTAGCCCGCATGTGCGGGCTTTGCCGAAAAGAGACAACAAGGGTTGGTTGTCTTGCTTCTCCATAGGTTGCCTCGAGAGCCTTGTTTCCGATGCAAAAAATCGCGGATCCTCCAAGATCTTCGCTCGGCATCACTGGACAGGGATCAAGCATCTTGTAATTCCTTCTAGCAACAGCTAGCAACAATCGTCAATGAGCACACGTAGTATTCTTATTTACAGCACAATCTAATGTTCTTCCGATCAAAGCACCCATAACTCCTCACCGTACAACCTAAGCGCACTGCAGCACACCGACGGCAGGTTTCTCCATGTCACCTGCTCTCTGGCCTCCAAATTCTTCTAGTCCTTTGACTGCCTCCGCCAGCCCACTGACTCCCTCATCCACTAGCTCCTTGACTCCCTCATGTGCCAGCCCAGGGTACACATGAAGCTTGTATCGCTTGGCTGAGAGGTGGAAGAAGATGTAGCCGTTGAAGAACTCGTCCCACTTGAGGGCATACATCGGGTCCAGCGCAGCACCCCATTCAATTCCATTCAATCAATTTAATTAATCAGCTAATTAAAAGAGGGCTTTTTTCGCAGTTAATTAGCTAAAACGATAATACCTTCATTTTAGACGTTTTAATTAATCTGAAGTTAGCTAGAAGAAAGAAAATCTAGTCTCTAGACTAATTAGACTTTTTAAAAGATTTTTTAAAAAAAATAAAAATATATTACTAACTATACTTAATGAAATTCACTATTAGTAATATAAAGACCTATAGTAAGATTTAAACCTATAACTTTATACTTTATTAAATAAAGTTAGGAATTATACTACTTAACTATATAAGTACTAATAGATATTAGTAAAGTAATTTTTATCTAATAAGTATCTTATAATGCTTATTTTTTTAAATATATACTACTATAAGGCTAAAATGCGCTTTTAGCTAGTAAGCTTAATTAATATGTTTTTAGCTACTTTATTAAGGCTTAAAAAAAGCCTATTTTTTAACCCTTTCGCTAGCTTTTAAAAATAACCCTTTTTTAATATTACTAGTAATACTACTACTACTACTATTATACCTACCTCTATACCTTAAAGCCTTACCTATATACGCCTCTTAGTATCTTTTTTAACTTCTTACCTACTATTATAATACTTATACTAGCCTATAATTAATACTTTAATTATTTTATTAGCTATAATATATTAACTCTTTATAAGATTACTACTTAGATCTACGCCTTATTAACTACTAATAATATATTAACTATTAACCTTACTACCTATAGTAATCTTAAAGCCCTACCTCACGCTATATAGAAAAGTTAGCGCTTTATTAACATTAAGCATATCTTAAAGAAAAATAGCTAAAGCTATACTTCTTAGATTAAAAATAAAGGCTTCTTTATCTATAAGATCCTTTAAAATAGTACTTAAAGTATATTACTTCTTCACTTTACTTTTAACTATACTAATAATATACTTAGGTAATACTTACTAGGTTTACTAACGCTATAATAAAGCTAGGTATCTTAATATACCTTAAAAGGCTTCTACTATATCTAGCGTTAAGGTATACCTTAAGACTATCTACTATATCTTCTAAGATTAATCCTATACTAAGAGTATATCTAATAATAATTCTAATACTAATAAGCCCCTCCCTAAGCACTAATATTTTATTCCTATCGCTATACTTTAAGGTAAGGTTTTATAGATTAAAGAGCTAGCCTTTAAGTTTATTATTAATACTAGTAACCTTAACTTACTATTTAGTAATTAATATATGTAGTATATACTTAGCTTCTTTAATTATAACGTTTTTAACTAAATATATTAGTTAAAGTTAAGTTAGAAGGCTTTATTTAACTAACTCTACGCTTCTAAGAAGGTATAGATCTAAGAGGAGATATAAAAAGCACTTACTAAGGTTTATATATTATTTAATCTATAGACCTCGCCTAATTAATATATAATTATTACTATCTTTAGCTACTTTATTAATAAAGCAAGTAAGTAGATATAATACTTCTTAGCTCTTTACTACTAGCCTAGTGCTTACTTTAGCGAGAATATTACTATTACTATTTATACTATTCTTAGTAACTAGGGCTTATTTAATAGGGTTAGTATAGCTATCTCTAATAATACTATAAATAATAACTCTTACTTTAAAGCTCTTTTCCCTTCTCTTTCACCTATATATATAGAAACTAACGCTAAATAACGCTAAATTTAATACTATAGTTATATCCTTAACCTTATTAGTTATACTACTATTTATAATATTAATAATAAGGTATTTAAAGAGGAGTCTAACTTCCTTCTTAGTCTTAATAGAACCTAAGAAGACCTAACCTACTAGAGGTAGGAAAGCTTTATTAGTAAGCTTTAGAATATTATTAAGTATATTAGATTATTACTATAATAATCTAAAAGCTTCCTATTTATTAATAATAAAGCTAATAATAATAATAAGACTTTTACTTTATAGGAGGAGTTATTATAAAAGCTAAACTTAATACTAAATAACGCTACTTAATAGAACTTAATATATATAATAGTTAAGTATACCCTATTTAAATATAGCTAGATTAATAGTTATATACTTTATACTTAAGGCTTTAAATATACTATAAATTATATCCCTAGTAAAGATACCTTTGTTAATAAGGACTAGTAGATCCTTATAGAGTTAAATAATATACTTAAGTTACTCTATAAGTAGACTAAGAGATATAAAAGCTAGAGTAAAAGTAATAGGTATAGTTAACTCTAAGAGGTTCTAATAAGTATAGAGTACCTCTTAGATTAACTTAAGGACTAGTATAAGCTCTATAATACCCCTACTAATAAGGAAATTAACCTTATAGCTACTTAACTTACTTAAAGTTAGTTATAATGTCTATCTTAACTTATAAAGGTATTATAATACTTTTTAAAAGCCTTAGTAGTAGCTTTATAAGCTCTATTAATTAATAATATCTTAACTTATACTTAGTCTAATTATATACTTTTATATTACCTTTAGTATAATACTTTTAACTTTTATAGCTACCTATACTTATTAATTATTAATAGCTAGTAAGTATTTAATAAATATTATACTAAGCCTATAAAGTCTCCCCTCTATACTACTATAGTAATTTTATATCCTAGCTAAAGCTTATAATAGCTTAAAAAACGCTAGAATATACTAGAGATTTATAGATAGCTTTATAATACTTAAGAAGGACTTTAAGAATACTAAGAATAATAGTATACTAAGGGATCTAACTTTATTAATTATTAATCTTATCTAAAGCCTTAGTAAGCTACTTTTTTATTACTTACTATTACTCTAAAAGCTAAGGACTCTAAATATTATTAATAGTTAAATAGTAGGGCTTATAATATTACTATTAATGAAACTAATAAACTAGAGTAATACTTTAGCTTCTTAATTACTAAGCCTATTAATAACCCTATCTAGTAATAGATTTTATATTAATAGACTTTCCTAATACTTAGTAAACTTACTTTTAATATCTTTACTATCTTAGTAATAGTAATAAACTATAAGAGAGTATTTAGCTTTACTAAGTTAGTTCTAACCTTATAGAAACTATTAATAAAGCCCTTATAGCTTAAGAAGACCTAATACTTCTAGAACTAGATTTAAAGTAGTAGTATTATTATTAGTAGCTACTACTTTAAATAAAGGGGTTAATAGAGGGCTATATAACCTTAGATTATTATATAATATAAGTTTAGACCCTCTAAGAATATCACGAGAGCTTTACTAACTTCCTATTTAAGTAATTCAAATTAAATTAAATTAAATTAGTTAAAACAATTAAAAGTATTACGAAAAGTCATTTAATTAGCTAATCTTAAGCCTCAGTTTTGACTTAATTGATTAGTATGCTGCGCTGATTAGGTCCGATCTGGTGCGCAGAAGCCCAACTACACGCGAATTCGCCTCGATTGCTTCCGCAACGACGGTTTCGAGCACCGCGAGAGGTTCTCGCTGCTCGCAAACGGCCCGGGTGTTGATGTAGTTGTCTGTCTCGCCAGCGAGGGTCTCCTTGTGGAATCTGTGGCGATGGTCATGTGTCAGTGAGTGCGGCACGTTCGAGGAAATATCCATACGTACGATAGAATGTCATTCGCGTAGTTAATATAAGTCATCATGTCCGGGATGCCCTGCATATACTGTCCGATGTTCGGGCACTGTTCCTTCGGGAAGATGAAGTAGGCATACGCCTCGGGCACTCCACTCCTGTCGCGGACATAGTCGGGCCAGCCGCTTGCCTCTTTGCAGTGCTTCAGACCGTGGAACTCGCCGCGTCTCTCGAGCAACGTGGCGTTGACGAATTGTAGCGTTGAACAAACGATGAAGTTGGCCACTAGAGGTTCGTAGTATTTCGACATGTCATGCAGCACCTCTGCGAAGCGCGACAGAAGAGCGGATGGCTGAGGCTCTCCCTTGTGGAAACG
Organism: Colletotrichum sp. SAR11_59; assembly: GCA_025328345.1. Taxonomy (NCBI): domain Eukaryota; kingdom Fungi; phylum Ascomycota; class Sordariomycetes; order Glomerellales; family Glomerellaceae; genus Colletotrichum; species Colletotrichum sp. SAR11_59. The sequence continues at coordinate 152,016 of JAKMXC010000062.1, read as the reverse complement.
CTCCTGGAAGCCAGCTAGATCATCATTCCCGGCGTCATCGTCGTCGATGTAGATGGCTAGCCAGGAGTAGATGGCGATGTGTAGTTTTACGGCAAAGGGATGAGTGGGATAGTAGGCCTGAACACATGCAGTTAGTTGTGGAAGTCTGAGTAAATGTCGAACCCGGAGCGAAACAGTGCTGGAGTCATCGCGGCAAGAAGACTTACACAAGCAAGGGTAAGGCCGACGTCGAAGTAACGCTGCGCATATTCAGACTCATACGGAGCTCCTGAAGTAGCGGCATATTCGAGCATAGCAGCTTCAAGCGCAGGCCGTGTGTTAGGATGTTGAGGCGCTTGGTATTTGAGGTCGTGGACGAGTTTTGAGAAAATGACGCCCAGTTTAGGGTTTGCCGCTCCAAGAGCCCTGCTCTCAGTGGAAAGTGCCATCTTTGAAGTTGAACTTGGACAGTCGTGTTGAGAAAATGCTATCTTACAACTTCAAAAAGCAAACATGATCAGATGTACATTACGAATGGCGTGGTTTTAATAACTATCTTCATCAACACTACGTGACTCATGAGCAGTTCTGAATTTAGATCTTTTGACAACTCGCCGCGGCCCGCGGCCTTTTGCCCGGGCTCGTTACCGATGCTTTGTTTCCATCCCCAGAGACTTGAATTGAAGTCAGATCACGATGTTACGTAGCCAATTGGCTTACACGGCCCCGCACCGACGTTGTGGTACGCGTTTAGTTTAGTGTATCATCGCTATTGGCTAATTCTGGCGTCTTCATCCATGGATCTGGTAGCCTGCTTCTTATCTCACGTTCGCCACTTCAGGAGCTTTTCCCCTGCCAACTGGGGCATCGCTTACTGCCTTGTGAACTTAGCACGTTGTCGGTCATGAACCCTTGTATCATGAACCCGAAGCGAATCACTGACATTAGTAGATCCCCCATCTGTGGTCAGTGTTCAAAGGAAAGCAATCCTATGAGCTACTCAGGCTCCATAGCACATATGGTGAGTGCCTGATGATCACCATAGCACAACACCGCCAGTACTGATGACTGACCGTTGATCTCCAGGCCATGTCGTCCGTTACGGACCAAACGAACTCAGCTTCAGCTCAGCCAAGGCGTGGAAAGACATCTACGGCCCTCGCTCCGGCCACCAGCCCTTCACCAAGGGCACCTGGTATGACGGTCTGAGCATCTACGCCGCCCAAGATATCCGCTCCATCATCACCGAGCGCGACCCCGTGAAGCACGCCGCAATGAGCCGCCTGTACGGCGGCGCCTTCTCACGCGGCTTCCTGAACGAGATGGAGCCCATGATCATCGACTACATCGATCGCTTCGTCGACTACGTCCGCTCCAAGACGGCTGACGGCGGCACCGTGGACCTGACCTTCGGCTACAGCTCCATGACCTTCGACATCATCGGCGACCTGGCCTTTGGGCAGGACTTTGGCGCCATCGGTTTGGAGGAGCCCCACATATTCATCCGCGAACTCAACGAGTCTCTGGGTTTCACCAGCTTCATGGAGGCGGTCAAGCGCTTCCCGCCTCTGGGACCCATCGGCCGCATCCTCTTCTGAAGCCAGGTCGAGAAGCTCGAAGGCATCGCGCGCAAGGGCGGAGATTTCGCTCTTGATGTCATGAAGAAGCGCGTCGCGGAGCAGGATACCACCACTCGCAAGGACTTTCTGACCAAGGTGCTGCAGCAGCGCGCCGAGTCCAAGATGGACATCTCGGAGATCCAACTCGCCGCGCAGTCGTGGGACTTCATTGGCGCGGGTACCGAGACGACGGCGGCGGTTATGACATCCACGACTTATTATCTTCTGAAGGACAGGGAGCTTCTGGCCCGCGTCACAGCCGAGGTGCGTGCTGCTTTCCGTACCAGTGCCGAAATTACGAATGCTTCCGCCGAGAAGCTGGAGCTCCTCCATCGCGTGTGCCTCGAGGGCTTGCGTCTCCCGACAGGAGCGCCGCCCATCTGCCTCGTCTGGTGCCCAAGGGCGGCGACACGGTCGACGGATATTTCCTGCCGGGAGGCACCCCAGTGCCTAAACATCAAGGCCCGAGTCGCTAGTCATTGAGGTTGCCTCTGTTGCAACTTGGCCGAGGACACCGAGGGTGGGATGTATTACTGACTGTGTCTGATGAGTCGATGCTTATCAGAATGAGGTTGGATTGGTTATTGGATGTCGTGAACATGGGTTGATGTCAAGTTTAGAATGTGGAACCGCGGGTTACTCCAGTCACTACATGGGTAAGGGCTTGAATTACAAAGTTTGTATATACAGAGGCGATGCAACGCTAGAGGTGACTGACTGCTACCTTATTAGAAGTTTGCCTCGGGATCTTGCTATGTAATTTATAAAGAGTTAGATGCGCAGCTTTTGTCACTGGAAGACTTCGGCATGTGTTTGGTCCAATATTCTTGGGGATTGTGTCCGCGATTGATGCTATGCCTTCGATTCACAGCACTGTCAAAAAGCTGTCAGTAGGTTGGCATAAGACCTAACAAAACCAGAAGCCAGCATAGCCTGGTACGCAGATGCTTAGATACGAGACACCGTGTATAGCTTCTGCAAACACGACCGAGCAGCACTTGAAACATCCCACAATATCACCTGAGGCTGTCGTCATGTCTTGATGCTTCGTTGCGGCGCATATTTTATCGAGATTTGGGTACATGTTTCATTCAACGTTCTCAAAGTAATGTCGGCGGTCTTATTGCGCAACGTTACGTCACCCGTAGACGGCATTGTCGCGAAGCTCTCCATTAGCATCAAACCCGGCGGAATCTGGAGGTAAGCACAGCTTAAGACATAAACATTCTAAAGCCTTTCGTACTCTCTTGCCTTTTATCACAAGGCAACTCTTCATCTCGTCTCATATTTCTAGCTCTATATTTCAAAGTTTCAAGTTGAATTTCCCCGTAATAAACTGTCATCCCTTCCGCAAAGGTCCCAAGCTACACTGTGAGTATCTAGAGAGTGGTCGGTACAAGCCTCTTCGGTAGAGAAGAATTCTCTGCAGAAGTAATAGACTCGAAATCCACGGCCTGGGTATAGAAAGGTAGTTTGCTTTATGAAGTGGATTTCCAGCATAAAGCAGCCTCTTCACCTAATAAGACTAATAATAACCTAACGCCTACATACATAGTCATACCCACTAGAAATCTCATCCTATAGCAGCCGAAATCCGCCTTCCCTTGCCTCCACTCAAAAGCTGCACTGAATCTTTACCAATCCGCCGTCTGATGCCATCGGGCTCACCGAGTCCATGGGCAGCCTGTTCTCTCATGTCCTTGTCCAACTCGATCCAAAGCGGTACCAGCGGATCGTCTTTCCAAGGCCGTACGTCGGGCTTTCGTGCCGTCCTTATCATCTCGGCCACAAGATAAAAGAAGGAGAGCAGCACCATTACTACCTGAAATGCGATCCAGGGCCATCGAACGACGATGCTGATCTGTTTCACATATGAGGTTCCTCGGTACCAGGCGCCGCGCATCGTTGGGGTGGAATTCGCACGGACGTCGTTGGACAGACTTCGAGCGACCTTTGCGATAAACGAGTCCATATCGCCAAAGGCTTCATGCAGAGCCTGTCCGCGCGTCGTTCGCTCATCAGAAAACGAACTGCCCTCCTTATATCTGGTTATAGTTACATTACCATTGAGGTCCCAGATGGTAAAGGGCTCAATGACTGTGAATTCCTCGTCTGGGTCTGCGGAGAATGAGTCTGGTAGGTTCTGAAAGATCCCTCGGTTGGATTTAAAGTCAAAACGTGCTTCACTCCATGCTCCGACGACCTCCTCCCTTAAGATGCCTGCGTCTACACGCGCTTGATGAGCCTCAACGCAGTACCAGAGACCGCAGTGATATGCCTGAGGATCTTGCGGGATAGGATGATCAGACCAATCTGACGCATTGAGGAAAGTCCCAATTACCGCAAACTCGCCGAATACCACGCGGTCTTCTCTGGGACCTCCGGGAAATGGGACCATGTCCGTTTCGCTCCGAAGCCACAAAGTCTCCATTGTGAAATATTTATACTCCATCTCGTCTTCTACATCATCGATATCAATATCATCGCATGGTCGAAAGCCAAAATTGGCCCCCTTGGATAGAACGACCCCGCATGAGCTTGGGTCCCGGTCTAGAACTTTGATATGGCTCGTGGCGTTGTCGCAAGCGCCACAGATACCAATGGTAGGAATGATTGGCCACGTACAATTCCCGGTTGGACAGACCACGTCTAGGAAATTGACATGTGTGGATAGGAATCCCGCGCTCAAGGCAAGATCGGTTGAGAATGGCACTAGGTATCGATTAGCAACAGTATATCGTGGACACTACGGTTAATAGGGAGGGGTTACGCACAATTTATTGAGTCTCCACTTCCATACACTATCGCCGTACGGGGGAACACGGGCCCTGGGGCTGGAGACCCAGAGGCTTCAAGATCCGGGACATTGTCAATTTGCACCGTTATCAACTGCTGAGCAGAGATGCCAATGCCCAGGGTGGCAATGGTAAGCACCCCTCCCAGACAAGCAATGTGTCTATGAAGGCGCTCATGATGTCAGCTGTTATCCCAAATCAGCAAAGACAAAGGGCCCTGTATGGTACGTACGTGCCCTTGAACCTTGCTAAAACCTGCAGGCTGCCAGCCATACCTCTGGATGCCGCTTCGAACGTAGCGATGTCTTCCAGACGATAATCTCCCTTGCGCCCCGACATAGAATTCCATTTAGACTGGGCAAGGCAGGCTGCTATGGAAACCATGAGAGCTGAACGACAAAAAGTTGCCAGTATGGCGATGAGACCATTGAGCGTCAAACTTTCAGCGGTCCAGCTGTCCTGCGGCTTCCCGTCGTACACATAGAGGACGACGACCTGTAAGATGAGACAAATTGATGCAAATCCGCAGCTAAGTATCTCGAAATACCACCATCGAAGGAATGAACCAGAGCTCGCATGTGTTGTTGGGGCTGTATTGGAGAGCTCCTTAGTGGCCCCGTCGACTTGGTGTACTTCAATCTCGCCTGCGTTCTTCCGCCCAGATAAGCGCCCTTCAGACAAGAGGCTGTCAGATTGGGATGGCGAGAAATTGTCGTCAACAGCGACCTCGCGGGTTGGCGCCCATGGGTGAGGCTCATCTTGTCGTCCGTGGGTGTACGGCGTTGCTACGCTCATAGCTATTGCGTCAGGTGTAAGTGCAAGACTGTAACTGGATGATGATTTAGAGACATCACCACGCCGCCGCGAGGGTGGTAAAGGTGCGGCAATATAAGCATCAAGCAGGAGAGCGCAACGAACAGGGGGGCATGCATGGGCGGGTGGCCAGGCTCATTTACTTGAGCACTCTTTGCCTCCAATATCTGCTGGCACTAGGGTTCTGATTGGTGATAGCTCCGAATGCTATCAATTTTTCGCTGTTGAGTGCTTTTCGGCTCTTGCCCAGCTCCAGTTGCTATGCACCCAATCTTCCAAGTGTGCAGGGGGCAACCGATTTTGGATGCAAAGAGTGCTTCCGTTAAGCCCAGCTTCCGAATCCCCAGCCTTCCCCAGCCACTAGGAAAACAGAGAAGAGGTGCAAATAGGCGCCTTGCAAGATCCTCCGGGCTGGGCAATGCAGGCTGGGCATGCAGGCTGGGCATGCAGGCTGCTGGGGTTCCAGTTCCTTGATAAGGCCAATGTGAGGCATGCCACACTTGCCAAGGACTCCGCTTTAGGCAGGCTGGCAGAAAAACAACGCCAACGTGCGAGCAGCTACGGCCTGATTTGCTTTTTCCAGGTGCAGTGATAACGGTCAGCCGCGCAATACGAAGTACATGTCCCGTAAATAGAAACAATCGTTGGCTTCACTGGTGGAATCTTGAAATGATGGATGTGTGGCTCAAATTCCTGTAAGCGAGCCTCGTCTTCAATGGGTAGCTCTGTCGAGATATTAATCTATCTAACTATGTACATGATCGGCGCGGCAGAGACGAACGACAGGTTGTCCGTTGGTTTAATCGCTCTCTTCGATTGCACGATGGTGCGGAACGGGACGGTAGGACGGAATCATCATGTGGATTGGGGAGCCGCTGCAGAGCAAGCCCGGCCTTTGACGCTCCAGCCCAGCGGGCTTTAGAAGCCAGCTGCATCTTTTCCAGGGTCGTCGCTCCACTATGTTACGACCTGAGAACAAGGATAACAGATAACTAACCTACTTTAGCGTTAGGCAGCTAGGATAGAATATTTATACTATAGGATAATAAGAATAATAAGGACTTACTTAGAAATAGAAGAACTATAGTATAAATTACGTAATAATAAGATAAAACTAAGTAAATAGTATAAAGTACTAAAATATTTAGTAGGAGTTACTAAGTATTTACTAATATTTATTAAGTACTTACTAATACTTAACTAGTAATTAGTAATAAAATAAAAGAATTATTTAGAACTTATATATAGTATAATCTTAAACTTAGCTTATAGTTAGACTTTTATAGCTCTTTAGTAATTAACTTAGTATTTCTCTTTATAGATACTCTTAGTTTACTTTTATTATAAATTACTTATTAAGCTTAAAACTAATTACTTTAATCTCTAAAAACCTAATTTACTATAGCTTATAACTTATAACTATAACTATAACCTTATATACTATTATAGTATATTAATCTCTAACTTCTATTAGTAGACTTTACTATTAAATAATTAATTATAATACTTTAATTACTCTTATTTAGTAAGTTAACTATTAATTCTTACTAATAGTATTAAATAATAATATCTTCTTATGCCTCTATTAAATTACTTATTTTAGGGAGCTCTTCTTCCTCTAAATAGCTTATTAGAAACCTAATAGAGGAACTTAAAAGAACTTTATAAACTATAGACTTAAATAATATATTTATTTTTAAAAAAGAAACTTATAATAAGTTCTAAGTTTAAGTTAAGAAAGGAGATAATAATATTACTAAGGTTTAAACTATATATAACGATATAGTTAATAAACTTTAAAACTTTAAAAGTATAATTTAAGAACTTAATAATAGACCTTAGTATTTTTAGAACTTAGAAAATTAAATTATATACTTAGAGGGATAAAATAATAACTTTACTATATAGAAACTCTAGAATAAAGTTAATACTTTTTAAGCTACTACTAATATTATTACTACTCCTATAAGAGGATAATAGAAATTTAAGTTTAATGTTTTAATTACTTATAATAGTACTTTAAGATAACTTAAGTTATTCTTAATCTAAGTTAAGAACTATTAGAACTTCTACTATAATAACTTTATTAATTAAACTAAAAAAGTAGTTTATATAACTACTTACTTCTATAAAAAAGCTTTTAAGTAATTTAAGTTTATTTAAGAGGAATTCCTTAATTATAAAATATTAAATAAATACTCTACTAAGACTTATAATATCTATAGTAGTTTCTAAGGATTTAAAGACGTTTTATACTCTCTCTTCTAAGACTTTAATAAGAAATAATAAGTAAAAAGGAAACTAATATAACTATAGTAAATTAAGTCTACTAAAGAAAATACTACTATATTCTAATAGCTTAACGTCTAACTTAACTTTATTAAAGAAACTAAGATCTTTATATTTTACTAAAAGCTTAAGGATAAAATTAAACATAGAATTATTAAGATTAGCTACTTTAAAAACTTCCTCTAGTATACTAATTTAGCTATTAAAATTAATAATTAACTTTTTAAACGTTATAAAGAGAAAAGCGAAAAGTAATCAGGACTAAACTCTAAATATAAGTATTAATACTAGCTTTAGTAGAAGTTTAACTACTAGTAGAATAATAATAAACCTTATAATAACTAGAGTAATACTTACTAAAGTACTACTTATAGATAATATAGTAGATTTATAGACCTTAATATAATAATTAAACTTAATAATAAGAAACTTTAGAACTTTAAGTATTATAACTATAATAAATAAAGATATATTACTAAGGATTATAAGTAACTTAAGAAGTTTCCTTAAAAGCTAATAGCTAAGTAACTTTAATAAGTTAATATAATTATGAAAATACTATATATATCTTAATCTTAAACTAAATACTATAATAATAACTACTAAATTCACTTTAAAGATAAAGAAATATTAGGATATTACTTAAGGGATAGTAATTTTAGATAGTCTAGTTATAATATAACTATCTTAGATATTTACTTTAAGACTTTAGTAATAATATATACTAATAATAGTAAAATTATAAAGAAACTAGCTAAGAAACTTAATAAAATACTATAGATTTAACGTTTTAAACCTATCAGTACTCCTTCTAATATATAGAAATAAACTAAAGAAGAATCTAAAAAAGAACTAGAATATTAGTATAACCTACTAATAGAATAATAACTCCTAAGTATAACTAATAACTAGATTTTTAGAGAAAGTAAAAGTTTATTTTATAATTTAGATAAACTTTATAATATTACTTATTAATATACTTAGATAGAAATTATTTATAGAATTACTTTTAATATAAATAACTCTAGTTCTAAAGAGAACTCTAATAACTAAGAAAATAGAATTAAGTAACTCTTAAAATACTAAGAAATTAATATATTTTAAGATAAATAATAATATTATTTCTATAATACTTTAGTAAACTAATAAGATTAAAATTATATTTCTTAGTTATATATAGAAGACTATTTTATATTAAAAAGTAACTACTAACTCTATAGAACTTTCTTCTAATTTTAATATTTCTATAATAAATATAAAGAATATATAAGAGAGAAGTATAATTATTAGTTCTACTTTAGAAAGTATAATAATAAGTTTATTTATAAGATTTATTTAATATCTATTATAATTAAATAGACTATAATACTATTTAAAAATAACTTTATAGTTTTTAAACTTATCTTTTAGTTCTTTATAAAATATTAATATAATAATAATATAAAGTAAGATAAATATTACTAAAATAAATATTAAATTTATTACTAAGAAAAGGTATATAGTTAGAAAATTATAAAGAATAAACTTAAACTTCTATAAGTTAGAATCTATAAGAATAGCTTCTTAAACGTATAATAAGAAGGAAAGTAAATTATTTATTTTAGATAACTAAAGTAGTTAAAAAACTAAACTTACTTATTAATAATAAATTATAATAAGTAACTAAGAAAAGATCTATTTACTAAATATTATAAGAATATAAGAATAATATAAAATTTAAAGTTACTATTAATAAATAAATAATACTTATACTAATTAATAGTAGAGCTAAAGTAAATTTTATTACTTCTTAAGTTATTAATAAACTAGAAATATAATAAAAAAAAGAATAACTATATTCTCTATATATAATAAAAAGAGAAGAATTTAAATATAAAGGAAGTATTATTTATAATAAGATTATACCTCTTAAAATAAACTATTAAAATTAGAAAAAAAGAATTTAATTTAATATTATTAATATAAGAATATATAATATAGTATTAAGATTACTTTAACTATAAATAAATAACTTATAAATAGATTAAAGTAATAGCTAACTCTATTAGGACTATAATAATTTAGTTTTTAAATACCTTTATTAGAATTAAACTTTAAATAAGTTAATATAGTTAGAAATAGTAAAATAATATTTCTATTATTTTAAAATAAAAGGAATTATATTATAACTACTAAAGATAATAGATTTTAAATAAAAAGATAATTTACTTCTATCTATTTTAAAAGAATATAGAGTTTATAAGAAACTCTTTATAGCTAAATTAAAAATTAAACTACTTAAATATATTAGTTTTAATTATAAGATCCCTCTTAAAAAAGAGAAAAGAACTATATTTTAATAAAATCTATAGACTTAACTAAATAGAAATAGAGGTTTTAGATAAATATCTTAATAAAAACTTTAAATAAGGTTATATTAAGCCTTTAATATCTCTAATAAGAAACTTAATCTTATTTATATTTTAATAAAATAAAAAACTATAACTATATATTAACTACTATATACTTAATAAAAAAATAGTTAAAAATTACTATTTATTACTACTTATTAATAAAATAAAATAACCTTTTTATAAAGCTAACTAGTTTATAACTTTTAATTTTAAAAGTATTTATAACTTAATTAAGATAAAGTAAGGAAAAAAATAAAAAACTACTTTCTAAATATAAAAAGAAATTTAAGTATCTTATTACACCTTTTAGTTTTATTAATATTTTTATAATATTTTCGAATATAATTAATTTAGTTTTATATAAATATATTAATATATATATATTTATTTACTTAGATAATATTTTTAGTTTTTTTTTCTTTATACTTAAGTAATATAAAATAGATATATATAACGTTTTATAAGTTTTTTAAGAGATAAAACTTTTAATTAAACTTAAAAAGAATAAGTTTTATATATAATAAGTAAAATACTTTAAATTTATTATTACTTTAAGAGAAGTTAGTATATTTAAAAATAAAAATAAAGTTATTTAAGAATAGCTAATTTTAATAAACCTTAAAGAAGTATAAAAGTTCCTAGGTTTTATTAACTTTTATTAAAACTTTATTAAAAACTATAGAAAAATTAATATAGTTTTAATAAACTTTAACTATAAAAATAAACTATTCTAATAAAAAGAATTATAATAAATAGCTTTCTAAAAAGTTAAAGATTTTATTACTAGTAAACTAATCTTTATTATTCTAAATTTTATAAAATAGTTTAAAGTAGAACTTAATATATCTAACTATATAATTAGAATATAATTATTATAATAAGACTTAGAAAAATATTTATATCTTTATATTTTTTTTTAAAAAAACTTAAAGGATTAGAACTTAACTATAAAATTTATAATAAAAGACTTATAGTAATTATTAAAGCTTTTAAAGAATAGAAACTTAAGTTCTTAAGAACTATCTATAAAGTATTTATATACTTAAACTATAAGAATTTTATATACTTTATAACTTTAAAAATACTAGAAAAATAATAAATATAATAGTTAGAATTCCTATCTAAATTTAACTTCTAAATTATATACTAGAAAGAGTTAGATAATAGTAGAACTAATACTTTTAACTAAAGATTAAACTATAATATCCTAATATTTAAAGAAACTTAAGTAATTCTTAGAAAGAATAATAAAAGAGATTTAATATTAATAACTAAACTCTTAATAATAACTAAGTAATCTAATATTAATTTACTTAGTAAACTAAATAATAAAGTAATTATAGAGTTTTATACTTACTTTATATATAGTTATTAAAGAATTATAAAAACTTAGAAATAACTATAATAATAATATAGAGAAAAGGTTATTAGAGAATATATAGTAAAAGTAATTAAAAATTATAAGGTTTACTTTAAATATAAACCTACTTAATATTAACTTTATAATATATTATAACTTTTATTTATATTATAAACTACTTAGTAATCTCTATTACTTAACTTTATTATTAAACTACTAAAGTCTTAAGAGCTTTTTAAAGAAATATACTATAATAGTATTTTTATTATTATAGATTAACTTATAAAGTATATTTATTTTATTTTATATAAAGAAATAAGTAATACTAAAAAATATACTTATATATCTCTTAAGTATATTATTACTAACTATAGAATACTTAAGGAAATTATATTAGATAGAGATAAGATCTTTACTTTAAAGTTCTAGAAATTAGTTATATTATAACTTAATATTAAATAATTAATATCTCCTATATTTTACTTATAAATAAATAAATAAATAGAATAAATTAACTAAATCTTTAAAATATACTTCTATATATATATTAACTATAGTTAAAATAACTAAGTAATACTACTACTAATAGCTTAGTTTATTTATAATAATATAGTAAGAGAAAGTACTAAGAAGTCCCTTTTCTATTTTAACTATAGATTTAAACCTATTATTTATAGAGAACTTTAAGTAAACTTAGTTATAATAAAGGCTATTACTTTAGTATAATGAATTAAAGATATCTAAGAAAATATATAAAAAGAACTTAAATATATATAATAAAGAATAACTAAGTTTAGTAATAAATAAAAGATTAAAAAACTAACTTTAAAAAAAGGAGATAGTACTTATTTTATATAGTAAAATATTAAAATAAAGTAACTAAATAATAAACTTAACTATAAAAAACTTAGACTTTTTAAAATCTTATAAGTTATTTTACTAGTTAACTATAAACTTAAACTTCTAAAAACTATAAAGTATTACTTAGTATTTTATATTTTATTTTTTAAATTAGTTTTATAAAGGTTATAAATAAATAAAATTATTATTCTAAAAGATAATAAACTAAAATATAAAGTAGAAAACCTACTTAACTACTAATATAGAGATAATAAATAGGAATACTTTATTAAATAGAAAAACTATAGTTATAAAGAAAATATATAGGAACTTAATAATAACTTACTTAATTATTAAGAAAAGATTAATAAGTATATTAGAATATTTAACTATATTAATCTTTAAGATAAGCTAAGTCTACTTATAACTTCTAAAGAATTTAAAAAGTATAAAATAAACCTTATAAAAGAAAATAAATAAGTATAATAAGAAATATAGTAAGTATAAAAAAAGCTTAAAAGTAAAAAGTATAACTCTTATTAATATAAGTATAACTTAGAAAATAACTTTATTTAGTATAAATAAAAAACTTTATTTATTTAAGAATACTAAAGTATAACTAAGATTTCTTAAATAAAAAGTTTAAAATATTAAGATTTTAATTTAAAATTAAATCTAAATTTAAAACTTTAGAAATACTTAATAACTATATTTCTAGAACTCAAAAAAACTTAGATAGACGACTTTTAACTATACTATTTTTATTTACTACTACTAATATCTTTTTATAACTTTTCTTAAAAACTATATACTTAGCTTTATAAATATAATTTAGTTTTATAAGTACTTTATTTACTTTAACTTATACTTTTTATAATACCTCTATTCTCCTCTAAAATAGCTTTTAAGTTTCCTTTTTTATATTATTAAAATAATAAGATTCTACTATTAACTACTTTATTATAATAAGTTAGTAGTAAAAAATAACTAAGTAAAAAAAAAGATTTATATTAATAAATTTTATCTTTAGAAGTATTATAAGAGTAATAAGTACTACTAATAGTAATATACTCTTTATAAATTAGTAACTTTAGTAGTATTTTATAATATAAATTTTTAAAATAATAGTAATAATAAAGTATAATTTTAAAACTATTCTTAGTAATATTAAGAGAATAATAGTAATAATAAAATATAGAAATCATAAGACTATTAATAATATAACCTAATATAGTATTAGTATTATAAGTAAATTAGGAAGTATAATTAATAGATCTCTAATTTAAAACTAATAGCTTATTTATATTAAGTTTTAAGAATAAGACTTTTAGAGAGAGGATTTAATATTATAACCTAAGAATAAAGATAATAGATAACTAACTTACTTTAGTATTAGCTAGTTAAAATAGAATATTTATATTATAGAATTATAAGAATAATAAGAACTTACTTAGAAATAGAAGAACTATAGTATAAGTTATATAATAATAAAATAAAACTAAGTAGATAGTATAGAGTATTAAGCGTTTAGTAGGAGCTATTAAACGCTTACTAATATTTACTAAGTACTTATTAATACCTAATTAGTAATTAGTAATAGGATAAAGGAACTATTTAGGACTTATATATAGTATAACCTTAAGCTTAGCTTATAGTTAGACTTTTATAGCTTTTTAGTAATTAACTTAGTATTTATCCTTATAGATATTCTTAGCTTACTTTTATTATAAATTACTTATTAAGCTTAAGACTAATTACCTTAGTCTCTAAAGACCTAATCTACTATAGCTTATAACTTATAACTATAACTATAACCTTATATACTATTATTACGTATTAATCCCTAACTTCTATTAGAAGACCTTACTATTAGATAGCTAACTATAATATATTACTGCTCCTATGATTACTAGTAAAAAGCTTCTACCTCTACTTATCTAGCGTCTTAGCTTAAGTATAAACTAGGAACGTTAAGCTGTTAAGATAGAGATTTTTTTTAAAAAGGTTATTTAGTTTATATACCTTATTAACAGCTAGATATCTAGTAGACTTTATCCTTATTTTCTATTATATAGTAGACTGAAAGGCTTCTAGTCCTTATACGTATAGCGCTCCCTAAAAAGTAATTAAGTCAATCATAAGGGTTAAACTTAACTTAATTGCCACATCGCAATACTATACTTAATTAATTGCAATTAATTATAATTAATTAGTAAGTATCCCTATATATAAAAAGGTCCTACCTTAAAAGGGGTTCTAAGAGGGGAGGGCCCTAGAGGGTAGAGCTCTAGAGGGTAGGGCTCTATAAGGTAGGTGTTACGACCTATAAACAAGGATAACAGCTAAACAACCCACTTAGGCGTCAAGCAGCTAAGACAGGACATTTATACTATAAGATCATAGGAACAGCAAGGACTCACTCAGTACAAAAGAACTATAGTATAAGTCACATAATAATAAGATAAAGAAATAATCAGTAGAACATAAGAAAAGACGCTTAGTAATCAGTTAACCTAGCCAACTAATTATAATCACCTATACATATAAGTAATCACCTAGAAGTAGATAAAGACTACTATTTAAGACTTATATATAGAGTAACCTTAAGCTTAGCTTATAGTTATACTTCTATAGCTCTTTAGCAATCAACTTAGTATTTATCCTTAAGATACTCTCAGCTTACCTTCACTACAAATTACTTATTAAGTCTAAGACTAATCACCTTAGCCTCTAAAAGACCTAATCTACTATTAGCTACAACCTACAACTTAGACTACAACCTCAGTATACTATTACTATATATCAATCCCTAACTTCTATTAGCAAACCCTACTATTAGATAGCTAACTATAACACTTTAATTACTCCTATTCAATAAGTTAACTATTAAAGCCTACTAATAGTATAAACAAAAATATCTTCACACGCCTCTACTAAATCACCTACCCTAAGAAGCTCCTCTTCCTCGTAACAGCCTACTAAAAGCCTAGCTGAGGAACTTAAAGAAGCCCTAATAGCAATAGACTTAAATAACAAAGTCACCCTCAAAAAGGAAACCTATAACAGACTTCAAGCCTAAGTTAAGAAAGGAGATAACAACATCACTAAAGTATAAACTATATACAATAAAACCACTAACAAACTCTAAAGCCTCAAGCAGATAATCTAAGAACTTAGCAATAAACCTCAAAAACTTACAAACCTCAAAAACAGCATCGCTCGCCTAAGAGGATAAGGTAATAATCCTCTTATATAAGAACTCTAAAATAAGGTTAACACCCTTTAGGCTGCTGCTAACATTATTACCACCCCTACAAGAGGAAGATAGAAACTCAAACTTAGCAGCCCTATTACCTATAACAGCACCTAAGGATAACTTAAGTTATTCCTAATCTAGATCTAAACCTATTAGAATTTTCACTACAACAACTTTACCAATCAGATAGAGAAGGTTATCTACGCAGCCACTTACCTTTATAGATAAGCCCTCAAGTAGTTTAAACCTATCTAAGAAGAATTCCTTAAGTATAAAACGCTAGATAAATACTCTATAGAGATACACAACATCTACAGCAACTTCCAAAAATTCAAAAACACCCTCCGCTCACTCTTCTAGGATCTAAACAAAAAACGCCAAACTAAACGCAACCTCACACAGCTACAACAAACCAAGTCAGCTAAAGAGTATACCGCTACCTTTAGGCAACTCAGCATCTAACTAAACCTTACCAAAGAGACTAAGATCTTCATATTCTATTAAGGACTTAAGGATAACGTCAAGGACAAGATTATCAAGCTAGACAAACCTAAAGACTTCCTTCAGTACGCCAATATAGCTATTAAAATCAACAATCAACTCTTCAAACAACATAAGGAAAAAGGTAAACAATAACAAGAAGCCAACTCCAAACACAAATACTAATAGCAACTACAGCATAAGTTCAACAACCAACAAAGCGACAACAAACCCCACAACAACTAAAACAACACCCACCAAAGCACCACTTACAGACAACACAGCAGACCTATAGACCTCAGCATAATAACTAAACCCAACAACAAAAAGCCCTAGAACCCCAAATATTACAACTACAATAGACAAAGACACATCACCAGAGATTACAAACAGCCCAAGAAGCTTCCCTAGAAGCTAGTAGCCAAAAGACCCTAACAAGTTAACACAATTACAAAAGCCTCACACGCAGCCCAGTCATAAACCAGATACTATAACGATAATTACCAAATCCACCTTAACAACAAAGAAAACTCAAGATATTATCCTAAGCCTAAAACCCTAGCCATAATACATCAAAGCAACAGCAAGATTACCAGAAAACCAGCCAAACCACTCAACAAGATATTATAAGTCCAACAACTAGAACTAATTACAGCACACTTAACCTATCAATAACTTCACCACGAAGAACAATAAATCTAAAGAGAAATAGAAGAAATCCAGCAAGAAGACGCCCAACAAGCGCAACTACGCCTACAAGAGGAATTAGAAGAAGAACCCAAACACCAATACAACCCCCTAACCAAACAACAACTCCTCAGCATAACTAGCAACTAAACTTTTAGAGAAAGCAAAAGCTCACCCTACAACTTAGATAAACCCCATAACGTTACTTAACAACATACTCAAGCAGAAATCACCTATAAGCTCACTCCTAGCATAAACAACTCTAGCTCTAAAGAAGAATCTAATAACCAAGAAAATAACACCAAGCAACTCCTAAAGTACTAAGAAATCAACACGCTATAAGACAAACAACAACGCCACTTTTATAGCACCTCAGCAGACTAACAAGACTGAAACTACACCCCTCAGCTACACACAGAAGACCACCCTACACTAAGAAGCAACCACTAACTTCATCAAACCCTATTCTAGCCTCAATATTTCCATAATAAGTACAAAAAACACATAAGAGACAAGCATAACTACTAATTCTACCCTAGAAGACTTAATAATAAACCTATTAAGCATATCTATACTACACATATCATAATCAAATAGATAATAACAACTTTCAACAAGAAGATTACTACCTTCCAACTAAGCCCTCAGTTCCCTATAAGATACTAACATAACAACAACATAAAGTAAGATAAATACTAATAGGATGAATACTAAGTATACTACTAAGAAAAAGCATACGCCTAGAGAATCATAAGAAATAGACTAAGACCACCCTAAGTTAGGATCCACAAGAACAGCCTTATTAAGGCAGTACAGGAAGGAAAACAAATCACCTACCCAAGACCACCAGAGCAATCAAAAAACTAAACTCACCTACCAACAACAGATCACAACAAGCAACAAGAGAAAGATCTATCTACTAGATATTATAAAGACATAAGAACAACATAAAACTCAAAGTCACTATTAACAACAAAACAATACTTACGCTAATCAACAGCAGAGCTAAAGCAAACTTCATCACCCCCTAAACTATCAACAAGCTAGAAGTACAATAGGGAGGAAAAGAACAACCATACCCCCTACACACAGCAAAAGGAGAAGAATTTAAGTATAAAGGAGGTACTATCTACAATAAGACTACACCCCTCAAGATAAGTTACCTAAATCAAAAGGAAAGAATCCAATTCAATATCGCCAATATAAGAACATATAACATAATACTAAGATTACCCTAGCTACAAACAAGCAACCTATAGATAGATTAGAGCAAAGGCTAACTCCATTAGGACCATAATAACTTAATCCCTAAGCAGCCCTATCAGAACCAAGCCTCAAACAAGTTAGTAACACAAGAAATAGCAAAACGATATATCTACTACCTTAAGGCAAAAGAAGCCGCATCACAACTAATAATAACAAAAGATCTTAAACTAAGAAACCTACTTCTATCTATCCTAGAAGAATATAAAGTTTATAAGAAACTCTTCGCAGCCAAGTTAGAAACCAAACTACCTAGACATACAAACTTCAACTACAAAATCCCTCTTAAAGAAGAAAAAGAACTATACTTTAACAAAATCTATAGCTTCAACCTAACTAAGATAGAAGCACTAGATAAATACCTTAACGAAAACCTTAAGAAAGGTTATATCAGACCTTTAATATCACTAGCAAGAAGTCTAATCCTATTTATACTAAAAAAGAATAGAAAACTATAACTATATATTAACTATTGCATACTTAACAAAATAACAATTAAGAACTACTACCTACTACTGCTTATCAATAAGATAAAAAAACTCCTCTATAAAGCTAACTAGTTTATAGCCCTTAACCTTAAAGGTACCTATAACCTAATTAGAATAAAGCAAAAAGAAGAATAGAAGACCACCTTTAGAACATATAAAGGATATTTTAAATACCTCATTATACCCTTCAGTCTCACTAATACTCCTACAACATTCTAGAACATAATCAACTTAATCCTATGCAAATATATCAACATTTATATAGTTATTTATCTAGACGACATCCTTATATTCTCACTAACCCTTAAGAAGCATAAAGAAGACGTTTACCACATCTTATAAGCCCTTTAAGAAGCTAAACTCCTAGTCAAACCCAAGAAAAGCAAATTCCACATACAGAAAGTTAAATACCTCAGATTTACTATTACCCCTAGAGAAGTCTAAATATCAGAAAATAAAGTTAAAGCTATCAAAGAATAGCTAATACCTAAAAACCTTAAGGAAGTCTAAAGATTCCTAGGTTTTATTAATTTTTACTAAAAATTCATTAAGAACTATAGCAAAATTAATATAGCTCTCACTAACCTTAACTGCAAAAACACCCTATTTATATAGGAAGAACCCTAATAAATAGCTTTTTAGAAAATTAAAAACCTCATTAGCAGCAAACTAATACTAATAATACTAAACCCTACTAAATAATTTAAAGTAGAACTAGACTCTTTAGATTATACCCTCAGAGTATAACTTTCACAATAAAACTCAGAAGGATAGTTATACCTATACGCCTTCTTCTCATATAAGCTCTATAGACCTAAGCTAAACTATCAAATCCACAACAAAGAACTCATAGCAATAATTAAAGCCTTCAAAGAATAGAGACCTAAACTCTCAGGAACAATTTATAAAGTACTTATATACTCAGACCACAAAAATCTCTCACACTTCACAACCTTAAAAGTATTAAATAAACAATAGGTTAGATAGTTAGAGTTCCTCTCTAAATTCAACTTTAAGATTATCTATCATAAAGGATCAGATAATAGCAGAGCTAACGCTCTCAGCCGACAACCAGACTACAACATCCCAATACCTAAAAAAACCTAAGTAATTCTCAAAGGAAACAACAATAAAGACCTAATGCTAGCAGCTAAACTCTTAATAATAGCTAAACAATCTAGCATAAGCCTACCTAGCAAACTAAACGATAAAGCAATTATAGAGTTTCACGCTTACCCTACACATAGTCACTAAGGAATCACAAAAACCTAAAAACAACTACAACAACAATATAGAGAAAAAGTTACTAGAGAACATATAGCAAAAGCAATTAAGGATTATAAGGTTTACCTCAAAAGCAAAACCGCTTAATATTAACCTTATAGTATACTATAACCTTTACCTATACCACAAACCACCTAGCAATCTATATCACTCAACTTCATCATTAAATTACCAAAGTCATAAGAACCCCTTATAGAAGTATACTATAACAGCATTCTTATCGTTATAGACTAACTTACAAAGTACGCCTACTTCATCCCATACAAGGAAGCAAGCAACGCTAAAAAATACGCATACACATTCCTCAAATACATTATCACTAACCACAGAACACCTAAGGAAATTATATCAGATAGAGATAAGATCTTCACCTCTAACTTCTAGAAATCAATCATATCACAACTCAGCATCAAGCAATCTATATCTACTACATTCTACCTGCAGACAGATAGATAAATAGAATAAGTTAATTAAATCCTCAAAATATACCTCTACATATACGTCAACTACAACTAGGATAACTAAATAATACTACTACTAATAGCCTAGTTTGCCTATAATAGCGCAACAAGAGAAAGCACTAAGGAATCCCCCTTCTATCTTAACTATAGATTTAAACTAACTACATATAGAGAACCCTAAGTAGGACCCTAAGCAGTCAGAGTAGTAGCCTTAGTATAATAAATCTAAAACATCTAAAATAGTATACGTAAAGAACTTAAATTCATATAATAGAGAATAATAAAATTTAGTAATAAACAAAGGATTAAGAGACTAACCTTAAAAGAGAGAGATAGCGCCTACCTCATATAGCAAAACATCAAAACAAAACAACTAAGCAACAAACTTAACTACAAAAAACTCAAACCTTTTAAGATCTCACAAGTAATCTCACTAGTTAATTACAAACTCAAACTCCTAGAAACCATAAAATATCACCTAGTATTCTATATATCACTCCTTAAACTAACACCATAAGGATCACAAACTAACAACATTATTATTATAAAAGATAACAAACTAGAATATAAAGTTAAACAAATTATTAACCACCTTAAAAAGTCAAAAAGTTATTAATACCTCATTAAGTAGAAAGGATATAAACATAAAGATAATACCTAAGAACCTATAAAAAACCTCGCTAATGCAACTAACAAACTTACTATTTATTAGTAATAATACTAAGAATAAGAAATAATACTTACGCTAGATAAATAAGTTTACACCCTAAACACCTCTAGCTACTAATGTATCTAATATCTATATAGATATATCAGACTACTAATAGAAGTAGATAAACTATAATAAAGAAAACTATTAGTTTAGTTAAGAATACTAAAACGTAACTAAAACTCCCCTAATAAAAAGTTTAAAATACTAAGATTCTAATCAAAAATTAAATCTAGATTTATTACACTAAAACCACCTATAGACTAAACCTCTAACACAGGAGACGCTACTACCTCCTCCTTAGTAACCTCCTAACCTTTCCAAAACACCATTCTCTTCTACTTATACAAGCAATCTAACCACACTATAGATTCATCCAACTCAGCCTACGCAGCACGCAGAGCAGCAGCCTTCTTTCTCAACACCTCCTCTTTAGCTACCTCAATATCCTCTAAATAAGCAGCCTCATTAAGTAAACAATCAACTACAATAAGATTAGCAAAAAACGCAGTAACTACGTAAATCTAATAGACCTATAAGCATAAATAGCGTTAGCTACCACATCATATAATTAACCTAGTTAAGTATACTTGCTACAAACTTTACTACTAAGAAGAAGCTTATAACGCTTCCCCAAAGAACAACAATAAGAACAAAGCATATTAACAACAAAACCAAACTCAGCAATACGCAGCGCATAATTATAACAACGAAGAGTAGAAGCAGCACTTAATTTCAATTTTTAAATGTAACCTAATATAATATCAGCATTATAAGTAAATCAGGAAGCATAACTAATAGATCCCCAACCTAAGACTAACAACCTACTTATACTAGGTCTTAAAGATAAAACCTTTAGAGAGGGGACCTAATATTACAACCTATAAACAAGGATAACAGCTAAACAACCTACTTAGGCGTCAAGCAGCTAGGACAGAACATTTATACTACAGAATCACAAGAACAGTAAAAACTCACTCAGTACAGAAGAACTATAATACAAATCACATAATAATAAGATAAAGAAACAATCAGTAAAGCACAAGAAAGGACGCTTAGTAATTAATTAGCCCAGCCAACTAATCGCAATCACCTATACACATAAGTAATCACCCAGAAGTAGACAAAGACCACTATTCAAAACTTATATATAGAGTAACCCTAAGCCTAGCTCATAGTCATACTTCTATAGCTCTTCAGCAATTAACTTAGTATTCATCCTCAAGATACTCTCAGCTTACCTTCACTACAAATTACTTATTAAGTCTAAGACTAATCACCTTAGCCTCTAAAAGACCTAATCTACTATCAGCCACAACCTACAACCCAAACTACAACCCTAGTATACTATTACTACGTGTCAATCCCCAACTTCTATTAGCAGACCCTACTGTCAGATAGCTGACCGTAACAATAAGGCCTGTGAAAGAGGCTCTTAGAGGGGGTACCTAGAGAAGGGGGCCTAGAGAAAGGGGCCTAGAGATAGGGGCCTAGAGGGGCTGAAGCTAGGTTTTTAGGTGGGGGTTAGCCTAGAGGGCTGGCCTAGATTAATGATTTTCTAGGATTTTTAGGGTCCTTAGCCCCCCTAAAAACCCCCCTCGAGGCCCCCCCCAGCCCTAAAGTACCCCTGCTAAAAGAGTTAAGGCAATTAATTAAGTTTGAGGGTTATAATTGACTTAATTGACCAGCGATAGCTTCAAAATTGATTGATTGATTGCTTTACGGGGAGCGCTGTACGCGTGTGCTCTTGCTCAAGCCTTCACCTCAAAGCGGGAAAGACATAAATACCAAGTGTTGGTAACTTGCTAGTGCTATTCCTTTCACATCTATCTTCAGCAAACGTACAAATTGTGTTGTTCTATCTAGTTTAATTATACCTTGTTTGGGGCAAGCTTTCAGTCACTCCTCACAAATGAGATGTAGCTAATAAATATGACCAAGAGAAGAGTGACTGCATAAACGATCCAGCTTGCTGCAGTGTGCTAAGTCCCTTGCCCATTTTGTTTTGGAGCTCCTGCAGACGGAATCTATAGAGGAAGGGATAATACTGCGCGCTCCATGTGACATTACGTTCAGAGCAACCGCGCGCACACACAGAGCGCCAATCGGGATACCGGGTAGCAACACGTCTCGACGGATTCGGGACTCAACTGAAAAGACGCCTTGATTTATTTCTTTCTGTTTCTCATGAGGATTAAACATTTTATCTCGATCGTACTGTTGCTTCTCCCGGCTCCTTTCCTGCACAACCATGGACGTAGGTGAGTTGCGACTAGCCAGTTCCTGGAGCACACTCCGGGACGCCGAGAATGACCCCGCTTTCGAAGCCTTTCGTCACAACGTCAGGAGGCCATGGGGCCATGGGACATGTCTAGCTCAACGAGGCTGCCTTCAGACAGGGAATGGGTGTCGGGGCAAGAAGTTCCGGTAAAGTCCAACCACGCGTGAGCAAAGGCAGGTGGGAGTTCTGGTATCTTCGTTTCTAAATCCAGGTATGGAACATCGAGAGATAAGCTACCTATGCAGACGATAACCTTTTGTTAGAATTTGAGCAAGGGGTTCATCGCCTCAAGCTCAGCGCTGGTGGACTTGTCGATATAGCACGTATCGATTCGATTCCAACTTTTCCCCCAACCCTAAGCCCGATAACAAGAGTTCCAGACCATAGCCCAGCTTAGCCCAGCCTGATTTTGACACAGTTGGGTTGCTGACATCCGGCGAGGCTGCGCCATAATCAGGGGGTGTGCGGTTGCCTGATTGAAATCCTGCATGTAAGCGCCAAGACGTCCGGCTGCACCTCATCACCGGAGTGGTGGTGGTATTGCTTAATCGCCGGCACGTCCCTGCATAGGGCAAAGGGCGTCCGCGTCGAGCTATATACATGCCACATCCCATCCCGTCCTTGTTCCGTAGAGTATAAGTAGATAGCAGTAATCAAAACCCTGTCAAAAGTAACCAATAGCGGATTGGAACCACCATGATCAACGCATCCTAAAGCTTCACGACGTCGTTGATGGGCAGCTGCTAGGACGGGGCCACGATCTGACCGGAAGTCGTTCCTCCAGCGGCTTTCCTCTCCTTCCACAAGCGCACAATACGCTTCCACTCCGGCTCTTCCTCAACCTTTTCCCACTTCCCAGACGCAAGACGCCTCCATTGCCCCTCCGCGTCGTAGTCCGTCGGAGGCCGCTTTAAGAACACCTCTTCATACTCTCTTTCCCTCCTAGCCTTCTCCTCAGCCTCAAACAGGGCCTTTGCCTCCATGGACTCCTTCTGTACGCGCCAGACCTTCACTCGCTCTCCGGACGCGTTGCGTTCCCAGTGATACTCTGTTTCAAGAACGGGTGCCTTCTTGTGCTCTGCCTCATCTTGGAGCCTCTTCTTCTTCTGCTTCTGGTGGGACCCCTTCTCGCACCCTGGTTCGCTGGATAATCTGCCGCAGCATTGGAAATGTAACTTCTTGTCGTCTTGGAGTACGTCCTCGGGCAACTCGAGGTTCGAAGGGAACCCGAGGGCCAATTGACCTTCAGTGACGGATCAGTTATCAAGAACAAATCTTTGGAATCAACTCAGTTACCTGTGTGCCTCTCGCACTCGCCAAACTCTTACTCCTGCTCATCCAACGTGGCACCACAGTGGTTGCATGATGGCAGCCTCTCGGCCTTGCGCTTACTGCCGGTCGTCGTCCCAAGGCGTCTCGAAGGAGCAGATGTATCAGACATGATTACGGATCATGCAGATGGAATCATGCAAAACGCGTGAGGAAATCCAAATGAGATTGATTCCACATGTGTCCCTGGCGGCGCGTCTTCAGCCACCAACAAACAGCTCCTGCAGCTCTTATCGATAAGCTCCGAGCTTACTGAGGGGGCGCGTCACGTGGACAGCTCCGTGCAGATTACGATAACAACACAGATTACCCCTCCACCCCTGAAGGATCTCCGAATCCCGGCCCCGATTTGTCATGCACTCCAGGTCTCCGCCACAGGGGACGCCCGGCGAATGAGAAACCCAGATGGTGACTTCAACGACTTTTTTTTCTGCTGTCGCTTCTGTCTCTGCCGAATGCTCCAGAGGGGGCGACTCAGTTGGAGGGGCGGGCGGTGACACGAGGTTCCGGTGCTTTGGAATCGGGAGCATGACGCAGGGCCTCTTGTATATAACCTCAGTTTACAGCCATCTTTCACTCTCCAGTTAATCTCAATTGCGTCTCTCCTAACCAAAGATTTGCGTCAATCTCCCGTGAAACAACCAAAATAGTTTCTCGCATCAAACACCCCCGTCGCCATACCGCCCAAAAATCACGACCTGGATCCCAGACCCCGAAACCCCACCGCGCAGCTCCAGCAGCTCCAACCGCCGCCCCTCACCACCACTCTGCGCACCCTCGCCCTCACCCTCCTCCTCGCAATCTTCCTCTCGTACACAATGCCCTTCTCCTTCCTCACCCGCTTCACCCGCCCCTTCACAACCACCACAATGTCCCTCGCCGCCAACTCCTCCACCGGCGCCGCCCTCCCTCCGGGCGCGCAAAAGGCCACCATCGCCGCCGGCTGCTTCTGGGGCGTCGAGCACCTCTACCGCAAGCACTTCGCCCAAAAGGGTCTCATCGACGCCCGCGTCGGCTACATCGGCGGCGACCTCTCCAACCCGACCTACCGCGCCGTCTGCGGCGGCGACACCGGCCACGCCGAGGCCCTGCAGGTCGTCTACGACCCCGCGCAGGTCTCCTACCGCGCCCTCCTCGAGTTCTTCTACCGCATGCACGACCCCACCACCGCGAACCGCCAGGGCCCCGACACCGGCCCGCAGTACCGCAGCGCCATCTTCTACCACGACGACGAGCAGCGCAAGACGGCTGAGGAGGTGACGAAGCTGGCGAACGAGCAGTGGTACAAGGGCAAGATCGTGACGGAGGTGATTCCCGCGGGACAGTGGTGGGATGCGGAGCAGTATCACCAACTGTACCTGCACAACAACCCGAGCGGGTACGAGTGCCCGAGTCACTTTTTGAGGACGTTCCCTGAGTTGCAGGGGTGACTAGCGAAGGATGAGGGGAAGAGCAGGTTGTAATGATAGAGTGACGGGAGCGCTCGATGGGATTGGAATGGGGTCTTTCTTTTAACATATGGATCATGATATCAAAATGGGGATGGGATGGGTTGGCCTGGCTGGGCTCTGCCGATATGGAACTAGCTGGAACATGATAGCGTTCAACCGCTTTATTGGCAATGATTTCCTAGTAATGAGCTTTGCTTAAAATCATGGAGAACTCGTTTTTACATTGGTATGAGAGAAATGCTGCGTAAATTGATGCTCAGACAATTGCAAGGGCCTCTTCTTGTCCAAAATTGTTAAAGACTGTGTCGCGCCATTCGGAAAACCAGGCCTCACGCTTGTCCATAGAAGTTAGTGGCTCGTTTTTAATCGTAGTAACTGCACAGCCTATTCTCGAAAAGGTAGCCGCATCCTTCGATAAATGCTCCGCCCGGTTGGTCGCCGTGACTTCGTTGGTTTCTCGGCAGAGAACGAGACCAAATAATTCGAAGCTCGGCTCGCGGACTTCACATAGAGATAGTGGCAGAAAATAAACTGTAGGGGGGGCCTCTCCGTCGGAGCAAAGCCCAACGTCTTGCCAAAATATCGGAAGCGCATTGTTGGCCAGGCTTTCGTCAGTCAGCGTGATAGAGCATCTCCACGCGTTGGTTGTCGAGCTGTGGGGACTCAGATCTAGTATGGCCGGGCACAGTCGTCCACGCAAGGTAATGCGACCACCAGCGACCATGCCCTTATCATCCGAGGTAAGTGGGAAGCAAGTCGCGCTTATGATCTCGACCAACGAATAATACTTGTCGTATATAGGCCATGCTACATTGCTACTCCCGACGGAAGCCCAGGACCATGTTGGAGGTGCCGATAGCAATGTCCCTCGAGCTAGCGTCGGCTGCAGTCTGGGCCGAACCGTTCCATACACGTACCAATGAAGCCCTCCTAAGATGTCCGTTTCCCAAATCCCCGCGAGATAAGACCCGAGCGCAGGCGACTGTCGCTCAAAAGTAGTAGCGATGCCGGACAATGCAGGGAGCCGGTCAGCCTCGGAGGTCAACAAGCGAGACGCATATTCCCCCACGATATCGTACCATGACCAATGGCCCAAGGATGAATCTCTCGTCCTGGATAACCAATCGCGGCCAGGGGTACCCTTGATGTGGTGTTTGAGCTCCTTGCATTCGCAGGAACTTCTACCTCTTTTATCTTCGAAAATCAACTCACTCTCCGTGAAATGTAATACGAATGGAGACAAGATTCTTTCCTGAAATGTCCAGCCCCGGTGTAGGAGAGGCATCTCGGTCAGTTTGAGGGGATTTCCCGAAACCGCACTTTCGCGGAATTCATTGGAGCGAACGTAGATGGGATACTCCAAGCCAGGGAGCTTGATCTCATGAAGTCCGCGCCGAAGTATAAATTCACTGCCAGTGTTGATGAAAAGCCCCTGATGCCCATCGGTAGCTCCCATGGCGGAAATGGTCAGATGAGCATTTGCGTATACTGATGCCATTCGGGAAGCCTCTACAGCCCAGTCCTGCGCATCATCTTGCACGATGCACAGACTATCAATCCAGATGTAGTGGATACCGAGATGTTTGGTGACGAGCATTGCATCTTGAAATGTCTTTGTTAGGCTTCCCCACGGAATGGACTGGGAAAAAGCGCCTATAGTCTCTGTGGTAGTCTGCATCACTCGGGCAGCCACGTCTGGTGAGCCCCAACAGTGACTCAAGGCGACGTAGCGTACATTATCCTCAAAGGTCTGTGCAATTGTTGATGTCTCAACAAGACGAGCATCTAGTGTTGCCCCCGACCCTAGGTCGCCCTGATGCCGACCGTCGTGCAGCATTACAAGGCGGGCAGGCAAGACCGGTAGTTCTTCGTGTTCTTCCATCATGTAGGATAGGCGCTGATCGAATGCATCTTCGACAAACAGCCGCACTTGATCCAACGATGGTAAGTGGTCACTCCAAGGGAGAGAGAGTATTGCATCCCAAGGGCAGGGTTCTCCTAGGGTTTGTCTTGCCATTAGTTGTCAGCCTGTTTGAGTCCCTGCGTGGCTGTACAGCGCGACTATACCTTCCAAGGTGAATCATATAGGAATGATCCTCTAGACGGAGAAACAGACCGACTGCCGTCCGGCTGCCCAAAGGATGATACAAGTAAAACCCACATCGACCTTCCATGTCATCTTCTCCTACACACAGCTGGTCTGTATGGCAAAGCCGCCCCCAAACATGTTTGAGGAGTACGCATGATAGGCATCCGGCTGCTGCAGTGGCATCCAGCGACTTTGCTTCCACGAAAAGACGCCAAAATTCGTCGAAAGGATCGTAGCCGCTTAGCTCTCGAGCGAGCTCCCGTTGCCGCTCAAATTGATCTGGCTCGCTGTAGGGGTATATTGGAAGTCGGAGGTCATGGCAGACAAGACAGGGTACATCCGGTTCTGTCTCATGTTCTTCCATCGCTTGAAGCTGGGCGTCAATTTCTTTGGAAAAGTGGTTCGGAAACAATTTGCTGCGTTGTTCTGGAAAGTGTGTAGAATCAGAGGAAGAGGAAGGACTTTAAGAGAGGGGTAATATCGTGGAAGACAAGGGATAGGGTAGGCAAGTGCAGGAATAGATAGCATGCATGTCAGATGACATTGCCATCAGCCAATAAGGTGACTCGCACCTCACGGCTTTTAGAATCCCAAGGCATACTGCGGTACCAAGCCAAGATATCAGGTCTTTGCAGGTCAGCCTGACCGGGTACGGTATCCCATGCGGTGCGACTGGACTACGAAACAAGGCAAGCGGGGCGGGGTCATGTCTAACTAGCTTGTTCGGAAATTGATCGACCTTTTTTCTACTTGAGTAATAGCGAATTTTGTGCCAGACTGAATCTAGAAAAAAAACTCAGAGGTAAATACTGATCTTAAGTGCTACAGTCTGCTCACAACCTGTAGGATATAACTCAGGGCAGCTGGTTAGTAGTAACTGCAGAACTTCCTGTAGGTTATCAATCCTACGATACCTCTACTGCTCCAAGAAGGTTTAACTTACCGATCATGCTATAGTGAAGTTCTACTGGCGTCTGTTAGTGGCTGATGGCTGATGCTTGCCGCTCCAGGCTCCTTCGGAAATCCACAGCACCAGCTGAACCACCCAACCAGACTCATCTAGGAATTGAACAAGTCGCTTGCTTGGCTTCATGTCATTTCTCTCTAGTAACATCGGAAACCCACAGCTCATTTTATTCTTTTCGCATATGTAAGGTATCCCATTGAGTGCGAGTGGACTGCAGTACTTAGAGCTCCAATCTTTCTCCAATTCTGCTTAACCACGAAAAATACTATTCGCTAGAAAAAGGTGTCGATCTTTCTGCGTGTGAGCTGGCGAGATACCCTGCACGTCTTTGTACTGCAGTCCACTCGCACTCAATGGAATGTGGTCTAAAAATCATTCACTAGCGATTTTGGCACCCGGTTCGTAATATGACAGCGGTCAATCGCTTTATTGAGAATGAGTTTTAAGGAATGAGCTTGGCATGAAAGCATTGTGTCTCTGATTCAATTTACACACGTCGTGGCTGTAGCTTGGATTCCCTGAAATATTCCAAAACGAAATTTAGTACATACAGTCATGAACGTCTTCGGCGTTTTTGACCTCGACATCCAGCCCTCAAAATGTCGGGCAGGTCCAGGCCATGCAATCTTTGGTAGTGCAATCTCACAAGATCCCGCCGAATGTCTTCAAAGTCACAACCGCCTTGTGGGCATGCTATCTTCGTGACATCCTGCTCGTGCTCTTTTTGTTTGTGCTTCCAGAGCCCAGAGCCTGTCTTGTATCTCTTCGTGCAGTCCGGTTCATCACAATAATAGACTCTGAGATGAGCCTGTCTGTTTGCGGTCCGTCAACGATGTGATTTGGGAGGAACCACAGACTCGTAACTTACAAGGTTTCTGTCGCCGACGAGCAATGCCCTTGGGCGGTCTTCTTATCCGAAGCAACACAAGCGTCTGTGCCGGAGGGATGGGAACTGGAACAACTGTAAACCCAACGAATGAACATCTCATGTTCACGACCGGACTCAATGACTTCCTAAAGAGAGATGTTAGATCGATATAGGCGAAAAAGGTCTGGCCTCAGGATTGCATGGGGGTCTTACGCGAGAGATGGCGACCAAGTAGTCTTGAACTTGTTCAAGGGTTCCCAAGCTCCCCAGTATTACAAAGTTCTTTGCCACTGACAGCAAGGCAAGAAATACCACATTACCTGATCCAGACTTTTTCATCGGATCGAACAACCCTTTTCGCAGTCTCTTCTCGGCTTTGGATCTTTCATGGGTATATGCTGAGCTGCTCCTTGTAGCCTGTACAGTTTTCCCACAACCTGATAGTCGATAAAAGACCTCGCCTGTGTCTTGCGAGAACGCTAGAACAGCCAGGAACATTGGAGTATCTCTCAGCTTGAATATCGCGGTGTCGCCATCTCTGTTGAAACACTCGAAGTTGATGGTGCTTCGTTTGACTGCATGGTCGTCTGTGCCAATAAGAGGGCATTCCTTGGCAGGAAGCGGCGACTGTGGAAGTATATGAGGGTCGCTCATGGGCGAGAAGGTCTGGGAGGGGGTTTCGTCGAGTGCCAAACCTGACCAATAGTATTCTCTACTTTTCGGGTCGACCCCAGGACAAAAAGAAAAGTGGTCGTTGTGCTGACCTGGTCCTCCTACGGCACGACAGGGATCGCCAAATAGAGAAAGAAATTGACTGAAGTCATACTCTTCGGAGGTCTGATCAGTGATATCCATAACGTCACCAACCAGATTCTCGATTTCGGAAAAATGCTGCTGGTCATAGGTCAAAGGCGGCATTGTTTCCGATAACATCCCTAATCCATGCGACGTGAATAGAGCCGCATCTCGTATTTCCTTTGATGAGCTGCCTTGTCCAACGGGGTTTGGAGAAGACTGTGGACTGAATGACCGCAGAGAGGAATTATCCTCGAACCTCGGACGCTTGGTTCTGAAGTGATGCGAATCTTTGTCTTCGTCTTGGCCGCTGCGTTTACCACTGTCGTCGGCAGTCCGGAAATGCTCCAGAGGCCACATCTTCGAAGCAAATGAAGCAAAAGCTTTCCGGTCTTCAACATCCGTAATGCAGTCCCCCCAACGCGATGAGCCGGAGAATATATCTGTTTCGGCGATCCGACCGCGCTGGAGTAGAAGGTTCGAGATAACGTAAGAAACTGAGGTGAAGGCAACGATCTCGGCAAGAGTATGCGGAACCACGAAGTCCAGAACATCTCTGTATGCCAAGATACCCATTTCCCCCATTCTTCTGGGACTGGTGAAAGCCTGCTCCAGTTTCTGGATGTTCTTTGAGGATGCCTCGGAGGCTATACTCTTCAAACGTTGGTGCTGATGTTCCAGGCCCTTTCGTAGGCCTCGGAGGCCCGACCACGCTTGCTTGATCTCATCTGTCGGTATCTCTTCTTCCGAGACACACGGCAATCCTAGTTCTTCGAAATTGGGAAGTGTGATTTCGTTGGGAATCATGCCTTCCTCCAATATCCCAAATGAGTCTGGACGGATGCCATCCAGAATTTCCCCGAAGTCGCAAAGGTTCCTCGAAGTTTGGCTGTCCTGTAAAACCTGCGTATCTCCCAGCTTCTCGAGATATGTAAGGCCTGCAAAAATGCCATCAATCTCGGCTAGAGCTCGCTCTCTTCTCGCGTTTCCATCGACCGTCATTGCGCTCAGAACCCTAGGTGCATCCTCGTCATCAAGCCAGCGACTTGTTCGCACCTCCGGTAGATAACAATGAGTTTCGCATCTAGAGCACAGAGCTGGTGCGGCGTCAGGGTACATTGTGGTCATTTCTGCGGATCAGAGACAGAGCGCAAATCGCATGGAACTGCAGTTTCCGATGAGCCAATGAAACAGCGGCTGATGTGAGTTGTTGAAGTTTGGGAATTGGTTATGAACATACTGCAGTGACGACCAGAGCTTTTAGTATATGATGAGGAAATGGAGGTGGGCAAATCTGGAAATCTCAGTTCCAACGCGTTTCCTCGAAGGGACCCCTGCACCGTTGGCCGGGGACATAATGGGCTGATTGTCCAATTTGATCCTCAATGATTTGGAAAAACGCGAGCGCGTGGCTATTGGCTGCAGATCAGCCACTTGACGCATCAACCAAACACGTTCAGCGAATCATCACTGTTTGCATTGAAGTCGCGTATGTTGTGTTATGGACCTATTAGATCGGGCGACGAGAAAGGACCATGACCCGGCTCTTCATGACGAGATATAATGCTACACTAAGTGATCAGTACTATATGAGCCTAAAGCAATAAGCAATTCCCGTCACCTAAGTAAACTCCGAGGAATGGGAAAAGTCACTTCTCTGGCTTTATCTTATCTCTCTCCAGTGCCATCGGAAAACCACAGCTTATTTCGTTCTTTCCGCCTGTGTGTGGTGATACAGAAATCATTCAACATGATTTCGGTGGGCGTTCTATAGATAAACCTTGGATCATGCGAGGGAGTACAAGTCTCCTAGCGAAGTCTGCTAGGGACTGAATACTACGGCCGCTTGGTCTTTTCTTTTCGCCACAGTCACAGTACACCGATGTATGCACTCATGTTGTCAAGCTATCAAACTTTTGTTGATTGGTAATTGTACAAACGCCAGCTCCTCGCCCAAAGGCGTCTTCGGAGCTGTTATCATGAGAGGGGTTTCGTCGCCTCTGTCCTATAACTTTTGCAGCAGAGAGGAATAGTAACCCTTTTCTGCCGCGGGATATTTTCAAAAACCACTGCTGTCCCCTGTGTAGGTAGGTTCACCATCTTACACTCCTCCTCCAACCCTCGACATCATCTACTTCCTGCGGTTGTTCTGCATCATCAGAATCTGCACCATCCTCACGAAGATGTTGATAAAGTCAAGCTCAAGCGCGATGCTCTCGTTGACGGCGTCCTTGCGGATGACGCCGCGCTCCGCCAGGCGGGCGTGGTGCAGGATCTTCTGGACGTCGTACAGGGTGAAGCCGCCGAAGACGGCAAGACCGCCGTAGAGCGAGATGCTCTCCGTGATGGCGAGCGTGCGGATGGCGGTGGCGGGCAGGATCATGGGCGCGAAGCTGGAGGCGATGACGACGCCGAGGCCGGCCAGGAGGGGTCCGCCGATGTAGAGGTACTTGTCCTGCTTAGCGGTGGCGCCGACGATGGAGAGCGATCCCATCATGGCGACGGTGTAAAGGCCGGCACGGGCGAGGAGGGCACCGGGTACCATCGTCAGGAGGGGGGCGATCATGGCGGCCTGGGTTGCGTTGAAGGCCGTCCACATGGCGTACTTGGGGATGTAGCTGCGTATCGTCAGTCACTGCTCTATCGACTCTCGACGAGGGTGCGACTTACTTGTCAGGAGAGATGGCACGCGTGCCGTACATGGTACCGAAACTCAACGCCAGACCACCGAGACCGACAACCCACGGGTTCGTGACCATCAGGCGGTAGACGAATCCGCTCTGGATCATCTGCCTCGCGGACAGCGCGATGATGCCGACGCCCAGACCGGTGTGCAGGAAGGTGTCGTTGAGGTACTCGCGCTCGTACACGGGCATGCCGCCGTCGTCCCTCGTCTCGCGGTTGAAAACGGCGTTGATGGCCACCAGGGTGCCGCCGAAGATGGCGCCGCCGACGAGCATCTTGCGCAGCGGCGAGGCCTTCTCGCCCTGGACGGGGGTCGCCTGCTGCATGTAGCCGCGGGCGGAGTTGCGGAAGGCATTGCGGGCGGTGAAGAAGGTCGAGGTCGTCGCGCTCGTCGCTGTCCTCCTGGTGAGGGGCGTCTTGGGGGTTGTGTGGATGGCTCGGGTGAGCTGCGGGATGCGCTGCGCCAGGCGCGGGGGCGCTTGGCGGATTGCCATGCTGAAGGACATCTTTGCTGGATGTGTGTGTGTATGTGCGGTGTAGCGTGTAGGTACAAAAGAGAAGGTCCTCGAGGGGTGAGGATGTTAAAAAGAGGTTTGGCGATGGAGGTGTGTCGCCGTCGGAGGCAATGACGAATGACGTTTCTATGCTGCGGCGTGGAAGGCGGATGGAAAAGCTCGGGTGCCTTCCCGGGGCGGTGATGCTGCTTAGCTAAAGCTTTTTTCTGGTCATGTGAGTGGTTCGGAGAGAAGGTGGTGGAATTTCCCGTACTTTCTGCGCGGTGCAGCGGGATTCCTCGCATTAACTCCGACCGGTCGCAAGCGGATTTTGGAGTTTGCAGACCAGCTGGCAGACTGGGTGACTCAGCAGACACAGCTGGCAAATCCAGTGACTAAGCAGTGCCAGCTGGCAGCTTCCCGGGAGTGAGGGCGAACATCGTGAAGTCTGGACCACCAAAAGCATCTCGTCGCTCGCGATCCGAAAATAGAAATAACGAAAAGAATGAGGCTGATGAAGGACTGACTGCCTTACATAACCCAACGGCATGAGCCTTCCGTGATTATTTCACGCGACTCCGTATCCATCCCCCAGAAAGCCAGCACTTATGACGGCACAACATCATAGTAGCGCAGCTGACTGAGCATCCGAATCCCCTTCTCATCGTCACACTCATCAGCCACCATCACAGAAAAACTCACAATTCCAAACCATCCCATCGCGAACACAAATCACCACAAAAGTCCTTTCTCTCCCCCCCTTCAAATCTCCAACAACCACCTGAACCATAGCACCGCCACCTTCAGAGCCTAAACCACGCCTAGAACACCTGTCACCCCGTCCTAACCTCGGAAAGACTAGACAGTCCTAAGCAAAATGAAAGCCACCCTTGACATGCCGTGTAAAGAACAGCCACCAGTGTCGCAAAAGCGCCCTGCTACCCCAATCGAGCGCCCCGAGGCAGCTTCAGTCCGGACGGCTCAACGGCTTCTTGGAATTGATCCTGCCTCATCTCATCCGTCCCAAGGTGTGCCGACCGATCCTTTTTTTCCCTGTAGATTCCCGTCGCGCAGTAATCTCGGTGGTCCGGTGTAATGGGCGCAAATTACGCCGGCCGGCTCGTCAGTAATCACGAACCACCAAGCAACAAAAGTAACTGGTAACGAAAGAAAAAAAGACACATCGGACGAGTCGCAAACCTGCCAGCAGCCATGAATAACCAATAATACCACCCGCTGCAATTGCAAATTTTCAACTCGGCCCTATCACGGCGGCAGACCACCCTCCGAACACCAGGAACCGTCCACTAACAAACCCCATCCCGTAGTCGACTCAGCAACTTCGGCCGTCTGGCGTTGCAAAAGACTAAGCCAATGGTGCCAGGCCCAATCCTCGCGATCTTCAACGTCATTCCCGCGTCAACCCACAAACGGCAAAGGGCGCTGCTGCACTCCACACGAGCTAAAATCAGCGTTACGGCGCCCAGTTCGACTGTAACCCAGCCAGCACCAGCACCAGCACCAACACCACTGGACCACTCCGCCCGCCGGCTGTGAAGCCGTTCTGTTTGGGAGTGCCGCTGTTGCGACACATGATCGCCCTCGGTCCACGACGGTTCCAGGGCGGGAAGTGGGCTTAGCATTCTTTCTTCAGCCTCCAACGCAAATCTTTCGAGTTTGAGACTTGGAACCACACTTCGCTAGGTCTGACGTCCAACTTCCCTCTGCATCAATTCCCATCGCACTTTTTGTCCGCGGGGGAAACCACAATGACTTCACTCTCTCCGCAGACCTGACTCGAGCCTATTGTCGAATTGTGCCTTGGACCTTGCCGGGGCTGATCTGCACAGCACCAACAAGGCCCTGTTCTGCATCGGGGCTGTCCCCCCCAACCCCCAACTCCGCCCTCTGTGCCTCTCTCTGTAATGCCCGCTCAATGATCTTCCAATAGCGCCAACAGCGCTGCGACGAAAGGGCCATCGGACAGTGAACCTGCATGAATCTCCAAAGTGTAAGCTTAGGTAGCGCCCGAGCTACCTTCCCTTGGGGGTGGTTTAACGGCCCCATTATCGCGCCTCCGCCCCGCACGGGTCGCAGCATCAAACGAACGACCGAGCCGGGGCCCCTCCCACCCCCAACACCTGTCGTCTCGTTTTCTCAGGCTTCGGATGTTTTTGCTCTGCGTCGCCTGCTGCTTTTCTTATTTTTTCGCGCCGGATGCGACGTAACATCATCAGTAAGACCAGTCCTGCAGAATCCCTTCCTTCCCTGATTCCTGATTCGGACCCCGTGTCGTGGATGGCAAGATGCCAGGATCATCGGGAGAGGGGGCGCGTTGGTTGCTCGTCTGCTGTCTACCCATAGCTGGACGAGTGCATATTAATTGAACATAAGATCCTCCTTCGACGACCCAAGAACCAGAAGTAGAAAAGTCGCCTGCACCAACCGACCTTTCTTTTTCCTTCCCGTCTTTGTGTGCAGCACTCGTTTCACGCTTCGGTTTGTGGCTGTTTAGGTGGCCCCTGGTGATTCCCGCCAACCCCCAACGGCGCTCGTTAGGTCCTTGGCCATTCTTTGCTGCATGCAAGTCAAATTCGTTCAAGAACTCGACCAAGTCCGGCTCTTCGTCCGGACGACCGTTCGCTCGCAAGTCTATAACACTTCGGCCTGTCGCAACTGCTCTCATCACGATCCATCGCGACAATCTCAGACATAAATCACAATCTGTTCCTCTGTATCTGACATTAGCACACCGCAACATACCCTCTCCCGACAACAACACACCACAACCATAAACATGAAGGTCACAGCTTCCATCTCTGTCGCCATGCTGGCTGTCACTGCACTGGCCATGCCCGTGGATACCGAACAACACCCCATCGCCGTTGAAGGCAGTGGAAGCTCTGCGGTTGAAGCTGCCGCTACACCAGTGCCAACAAAGCCCTCAGCCAGCAAAGCGCAAGCTTCCGCGATCGACTCGGAGGAACTCACTGCCTCGCTCAAGGCGATTTTCAATGAGCAGGAAATGCCAAAGGATGGCCGCGCGTGCTTCTGCGCCAACGGCTCCATCTGCTGCAATACCGGGAAGGGTCTTGACTGCACACAAGGTCTCTGTGGCATTTGAAATGGAGCCCTGGGACACTTTCCCGGCGACGATCACCACTCCGGCCCCTGGTATCCATATCGGACCACCGGGCGGGGCATGCGGCCGGTGCACCTGTCTGATCCTGGTCATCAACGGGGACCGTCGCCGTGGAGATTCGCCCCGGAGGACGACCTCATCATTATGGGCCCCAACCGTCGCGTCAAGACACAGCGAACCATCCGACGAGATGGTGCCGCAGTGTCAGCAATGCAACTTCAGGCAAGCCACTGGCAGAGGTGGTCCAGGGTGTGCCTAATCCTCCGGCGGGCCATGACTAGAGACCGACAACGGGCTCAAGGATTCGCGGCCGTGGGATGCGCGTATACCGCGACGGACGTGTCGAAACAACTGCCCCTTTTGGACCACAGCCTAGCCGGTCGCGTGAGGTTGCAGGGAGAAGAAAAGAGGCCAAACCATGACGGAAGATAACTTTGCTGTGCATCAACAGCCAGCACCCTAGGGGTTCAAGCATACCCGGGCCTGCAGTTCGTCGGTGCAAACGTGGCGGCACGTTGCCGCGGCTATTGAAGATAATCGTCAAACCAAGCTGACGGTAAAATTGGGGTGGGATGTCGAGCAGCTGCCAGTCTATTAATCTCTAATTCAAAACGTGCAACAATTGGTTGTCAAGCAATTTTCCCAGTTGCAAGTGAACCTTCGCGGGAGAATGTGGTTTTTCTCAAGCTCGTAATCGTACTGATGGTGAAACTGGCTACAACCTCACAGTCAAAAGCTAACCATAGAAAAGCGCTAGCTCATCGGGGGCTTCAGTCCAGCTAGCCTCTCCGACCGAGCAGAAGGCCTAGCTGCCCGGGCAGCAAAGCCGGCACGCCTCCTAGACCTTGAGTTTGCTGGTCTCAGAAAACACTGTCGAAGATGAAGACGTAGAGATGACAATGGGACGCGGCGGACGAATTCACGATGAGTTTGTCACCAAGAAGTCTTTCTCGAAGGCTCGTGTGCCAGGTGTCAGCCGGTCCGTACTGGGAACATCGATGGAGCAGGTCGGTCCTGGGCTGATCAGCGCGACAGCCCGGCCAGAACATTGCAGACGAAAGTTGATATACCAAAAAGTGTCCTCTATAATATGCGCTTCAGCTCTAACTTCGTCGGATTGAGCGGGTACCGAGTACGGGAAGGGAGCATGGGCCGCGCAAACCAAATCTTGAAACACTGCACCGCCGATATGTCGATGAGATTGAGGTCAACGTGCGAGTGCTGTCAGGATTGCTGCGATTCGACATCGTAGCCGGCACGTGAAGGTCAGGGATGCCCCATTCATGAAAGCTTGCTCTCGTTGCTGGCTCCCATGGCAGCTGCGGGGTTCATGATACTGGAGCTAGAATGATCGATCAAGTCCCATGCCCGAGGGCTCAAAAACCAGCATGCACTTGGTAGTGTCCGGTTGACGGCCGGCACTATTGTTAGGGCTAGGCACCTATAGGGAAACGAAAGCGACAGCGGTCAGGGACAGTGCATGGTGCGACCCTAAGCGAAGCGTTGAGTGTGAAGTCTTGGGAAGTGTTCTGTGCGGCTTCTAGAAGGATGTTAGAATCTCGTCGACACGTGGTGGAAAGGATAAAAAATCGCGACGGCGGTTAGATTGCGGGAGCTGGGCGGCGTGTGTGAGAGCTGCACCGGTCCGCGGTGGAATTATCGGATTGCGGTGTTCGACCGGTGACCGACGGTCAGTTATGCCGCCACGAGGAAAAGGGTGCATGTTGCCCAAAGTGTCCCGTCGGTTTATGCGAGCAGTCGCGTGTGGTTGGAAGCTGCGTCCGTCGTTCATGATTCTACTGCAGTTGGTGCCCGAAAGGTGTTCCTGGTCGCGTTCCAAGGGCATGGGAGATGTGTTTCACCACGTAGAAGTCTAAGTAAAGATTCTTTGTGGTGTTTGCGTCTCTGGGAGCAGCAGGTGATCCGACCATTGGGCTGAGAACAGATTCCAGCGACTTGATCGCTGCCTCAAGTTCGTCCACTCTGAAAGTGTGGCCACAGAGCCGCGTGGCTACGGTGTTACATTAGCTGATGTGTGAGGGCAAGCGATGAGAGATGAATCATGTCGAAGACCTTAGGTTGGGTCCAAAGGCAAACCGAGGTGGGTTATTGGCAGACTGAAAGCGAAACAGTCGGACTTGGGGAATACGAAGCTCGTCAAAGCCTTCGGGGCCTCAACGTTTGGCTTTTCGGGCCGGCCGTGATGTTGGAAGACCAATTCGAGCTGGGGCGTGTGGGTATGGTTTTCGTGTGTGTGAGGGTGTAGGGGACGCGCTTCTGACAGGAAAAAAAGGAAGCAAAGAAAGAAAAGACGATACAAAAACGAAAAGAAAACGCAGCCCGAGGATACGGGTGGGCAGGTGCATCAGCGGCGCGGGTGCGGCTGCAGACGTTGACGGGAGGAAAGAACAAAGAAAGAACCTGACAACGGCCGGGGCAAGAGCGTTTTGCCAAGACCCACACCAGCGCAGATTGAGGCGTGGGATGGAAGGCAGATTGCAGATTGCAGCGTGTCGCCCAGTGGAAGGTTCAACGGTGCGTGGCTGCTTCCTGCTATCCTTAGTACAGTCATTTACTTCCTTCCTCTTCACACTACGTATCTCTTCTTCTCTTGCCATACTCATAGTACCTTATCCTGGGAAGGCAGTAATGGATGGGTGTGCGCCTGCCTTCTCTTCTTACCTATTGGAGGCAACTTATCATTGGGAAGGATTGCGTGGCCATGTGGCAGTCGCGGGCAACCCACCACCAAACGCCCCTTCCATTGGATCTTTCCTTCACTGTCCTTGTCCTCGCCGGCAATCTGCAAAAAAGGCAGGCCCTTCCCATGAGACCACATGGCAATTGCCGGACTGCAATGCAAAACAAGACGCAATTTGCAACTTTCCCTCTTGAGCCAACTACCGAAATCTCGATGCCGCGAACTCTTCCTTGCATGTGGTTTCGAAAGCTACTGCGTACCTACCTGAGGTGTAGGGAATGGGTTGCCCTTCGTCAACTCAATTCGCCCGTCGAACGCTTTAGGTCAGCGGGCTGCAGCGATAGGCGGCGAAGCTATTCCTCCGTCTTTCCAATTCCTTCCGCCTTCTAGAGGGCTTCCATGGCCCTTCCACGGCCCTTCCACGCATCCCTCCCTCCCATCAGCCGGTGCCTTTCCCCTCCCCTGGGCCACCATCCCCCAGCTTCATCGCCAGCAGCGACATGGTTAGCCGGGTGCACCCTCTCCTACATCCGCTGTGGACTGGCCGCTTCAATGGACCGTCGCCTTTCGGGATCGTTTCGTGCCCCGTGCTCGCTCTTTCGGCCCCGATGAGCCAGGGGCCCCAGCCTGCAAGTCTGAGACACACGGTGAGATGGCGCTCCACTCACACATGCGCTTCTGGTCCCGGCCTCTGCGGGCTGGGCTTACCTGGGAAAGACGAGGAGAGGTGACCTCAGACTGGAGTCTGGTTGATGGCTGGTTCCTGAAGCGCCTTGGGGAGATGAGGGAGACAAATGCCTACCCAGGCACAGGGGAGATGGGGGGAATCTTTTCTGGTACGAAACGCTCACAGATGTGCAGATTGTCGCCGTTGCCATCGTTTTCGTTATTCGCCGCTGCACGCTCCTCTTCTTTCCCGTCTGTCTCGTCCGCCCTCGGCCGTCTACAGACCACGCCCAAATGATGCGAGCGTTGCTTGGGTCAAATCGCTAGGGTCGCACGACTTGATTTGCCTTTCGTCTCAAAGCCCAACCGGTGGCCACCAGATGAAAAAGTTTGCGGTCCAATTCTGGCTTCGACTCTGCTTCCATGTCTTCACATTGCCCTCACCCTGACGATGTGAGTTTACCATGTGCCGTGGCAAGAGTCGGCAGCGCTCGGCAATGGGCGCCACTGCCAGTGTGCAGGCTTCTAGAAGCTCCAGTCGTCGCCCGCCCACCGCTGCAGATCGCATGAGTGTGCGATTTGAGATGTGGGACGTGGGATGGGAAGCAGATGAACCTGTGGGAGGAAAGTCAAAGGTGAGTTTTGAACTTTTGATACCATACGGCCGGGCGGAGTGGCGGAGGTTGACATTGGCACAGAGAGGCGGTTGGATCCAGACCGAAGGCTCCATCGAAGCTGTTTGGAACAATTCGATATGGAAGTCGAAGTCGAAATGGAAGCCAGCATGGAAGCCGCGTCCAGAAGCCGCAGAGAACAAAGAAACGGACGGCTAATCACCCGTTTGATTTGTTTTTCTCCGGCTCCCCTGCCATTAGCTCCCTCAAGCTGCCTCTAGCTAGGGGTCCAGCGGCCAGTCTAGCAGCAGACGGGAAGGTTGCGGCGGTTCTGGACACGCCCTGGTGGCCTAGCTTGCGCTACCTTATTCATGCTCGCACGTCACACCGGCGACCGGAGCAGTGCGCAGATTCAAGTCGCATCTTACTGTTGCTGTCGCCATCAGCCAGCCCTAGACTAACGTCTCACGAGGTTGGGCTGAAAGTCTGGTGACCTGGCCGACTTGAGCCTCGCAATCTGTATGAAATGCTCGGCGGATACCACCATTTGTGCGCAGTTCATCGCGATCGTCTCCTCGTCTCCGGAGCCTCGCACCGCAGTAGACTTCCTGGCTAGCAAAGTAAAGGTTGGGTCGCTACTGCGTACGCAAATGATGGCGGCCGACGAGCGTCACCGTCTGGCAAGCTTTGAAGGTGCATCGCCTGCCCTCCACCAGCAGCAGCAGCGGTACCATGTGTTTGTCACCACCCAGTCTGCTGTACTCCGTACGCGGCATGGAGTTGGTGTTGCTGCAGTTTGTCTGTCGCATGTCCCTCGCAAGTCCTGGGGGCCCCCGGCTGGGAACGCATCCAGGGTTTGGGACGTGGAAATGTGGTAATACGTACGTACGTGAAAGGCAGACAGACACTACCAAACAATAGAGGCAAAATACTTGCAAGAATAGGTAAGCTCCTTTCTCCCCGCTACCTTGATTGGATTCCATGATGCCGACGAAGAAACATTTTACGGCCCTTAGAATTTGTTTAGTAGCCGCTACCAAAGGTGGTACCAGAATCGAGAACTTCATCTCTCACCGGCCGCCACCACCACGGCCATTACCACCACCACCACGAAGCTGAGGAAGAGGAGGGGTTTGTAGCCCAAGGGCAAGTCGCCCTCCTCGCTGGCAGTTTAAGCTTTGGCTTTCAGTCACTCGCAGGTCCCTTTTCCCTGCCAGTGACGCGCTCGCAACCCCTGAGACAGGCTTCCCCTGTGTCCGTGCACCGTAGCCCGGTACGTTGTCGGTACCTTCCCCGTCGGCCGAGCCCCACCATCCAAGCCGTCATTGTCGTGGTGCTGGCGCAGGTGCAGTGCGCGCGTGGTACGTTCGCTGGAAGGTTGGAGGGTGTATGGGTGGGAAAAGGAAAAGGGAAAGGGCAAGAGAGACAGGAGGGAGGTGACCCTTGGGCTGTCAAGCTTGCAGGGCCTCCCGTTGGCGGTTTCCTTAGCAGGCTCTCGTACCTGCTGTCTGTTTTGCACGCCTTCTGGTACCTCTTGCCTACTTGATCCGCCTACGGCAACTGAAGGCAAGAGCGATGCAGGGCAGGGCAGGTGGCATCTCCACCTCCATTGCGTCGCTGCTTCTGTTTCTGGCGGCTGTTCTTGCTTCTCTGGCAATCGCTCCTTCAGTTTTTAGTAACAATGGAAGGCAGGCAGGGCAGGCAGTACCTTTTTCGTACCGGGCTAGGTAGTAAGGTAGGTACTCTGGACTGTACCTGCCCGGTACTGCTCCCGCTGTCTCCCTGGTAGGCGTCGCTGGGTCTCCTCTTCTGGAACTTTACTAGTCCCTGCCCTTGCGACGCACCTGCACTGCACCTGTCGCACTTGCACTTCCAGTGCCTCCTGCTCCTGCACCCTGCGCTTGCGAGAAACGTGAAGGAATCTTTCCCCACGTCCCCGTCCCACGTCCAGAGTCCCACGCCCACGCCCACGTCCACGCCCGCCCACTGCGCTCACGTCCCACCACCAGCACACTGCAGTCCTCCTCCACCACCACTACCCTACAACCACCACCTTCCTCGTCCCGGTCGCCCCAGGCCAGTTCCCTTCCCAGTCACGACCGCCTCTTCCTCCGTCACGGCTTCTTCCCTTCTTCTTCATCGCCCTGTCCCATCGCCGCTGGACTATCTCCAGCTCCAATTGCTTGTCCACCACCGCCTCGAAAACGGCTTGCGTTGTGGTCGACACCGTCCGCTTCCGCCGCCTCTGTTTGTCGCCTCCGACTCCGCGACAGCCACCCCGGCAGCTTTCGTGCCACCGCCTTCGCCATTCCTTTTCCGCTCATTGCGGCCAGCCGAAACACACGCGACGGCAGCTCTGCTCCATTGATCAAGGCAGCATACACCGAGAAGCGACTCTTGGCTCTTCGCCATATACTCTGGTGAGCCCCGAATGGCCTCGTCTGGTTGATTAACGGCATCGCAAGCTAACAGTGTCCTGTCTCTTTTCCGCAGACGGAACCACGCCGCTCCAGCAAGCTCTCCGCGAATCCGACGCCCAGTGGCCACGACTCCTCCGTCGCTGCCTCCATGCAACGAGCTCGTGGTAATTTTGCCGCCACCAAGAAGACGTCGCCAGTCCGACTTTTCAGTCAATCGCTGTCGAACAATCCTCCCTCCGAGCAGCGGTCTCGTGTGATAGGATCTGCGACACTCTGTGTCGTCAACGTCCCCGACCCTCAGATCTAGAGCTTCCAAACGCCCCGCCGCAAGCCACGCCCAACGTGTGCCCCCCCACCGCCGCGGGAAGAAACAATAAACGCCCCAAACGAAACGTACATAATTCCTCGGGTATCACGACGCCTTCTGTAAATATCGACATACCTCGTTCGCAGAACACACCTTCAAACTGTCCCGCAGCGGCAACGAACGTCATTTCCGGGGTCCAATCGACGACTGTGAACTAGAACAACTACATTTCAGCGACGACACCGCACACGGGCAAGGAGGACTTCTCCCTCCGAACGCCTCGCGAAGCACAGGCGACAGCTTGGGTGTGCATTGGCGAAGCCCTGTTAAAAGCTTTGGCCCTCTGCCCTGCCACTGGGGTGGAGAGCTTAGCCGGCAAGGCACACCGGAAA
Organism: Colletotrichum sp. SAR11_59; assembly: GCA_025328345.1. Lineage (NCBI taxonomy): Eukaryota > Fungi > Ascomycota > Sordariomycetes > Glomerellales > Glomerellaceae > Colletotrichum > Colletotrichum sp. SAR11_59. The sequence continues at coordinate 108,099 of JAKMXC010000062.1, read as the reverse complement.
CCTGGCGTCGACACGACCACGCACGCGGCATCCCTCCCGGACCATGAGGCGGAATCGCTCCCCGACATCACCATCGCCCTACCGGGCTCTGGCTCATGGCGCTGGTGCCGCTGGTCCAGGCGGGCTGCCTGACTCCCTTTCCCTTCTCAGGTCCTTCAATTCAGACTCGAACCCTACCCGGCCCATGCGCCCATCTCCATTGACCGCCTCGACCATCCGGGATATGCCGCTTGATCTGGTCGACCGCATCAGATCGTTCCCTCTGTTTGTCTCCGCACCAGAAGAGTTCCTGGCTGCGATCGGTAATCATATGCGACCGCAGGTTCACGCAGCACAGGACCACATCCTCACAGAAGGCGATGACGCTCGGGCAATGTACTGGTTGGTGCGAGGTGTTGTGGCAGTTACTTCCCGAGATGGCGAGGCCATCTATGCTGAACTCAAACCCGGTGCCTTCTTTGGTGAGATTGGAGTGCTTATGAATATCCCCCGCACTGCAACCATCATTGCTAGGACGAAATGTCTTCTCGTGGTCCTTAAGAAGGAGGATCTCCAGGCCGAGTTGCCAAAGTTCCCCGACATGGAAAAGGCAATTCGCCAGGAAGCCCAAGAACGATTAAACATTCTCAAGAAGAAACGACAAGAAGGTGGCCAGCCTTTGAAAAGCCCCTCTTCGCACATTAACGGACTGCGGGAGCCGGCGCCGGGTGAAGTCTCGACAGGCGAAGTTGGCACAATCAAGGAGGGAACGGTCGTCAACTCGAAAAAGAGAAAGTCGCCTAGTCCAGGAGCCATTGAGGATCCTGCAGCCGGGAGCGCACTCGGAAGCGGTTTCGTTAACGTACGCAAAACCCTGAAGGAGCTCCCGCTTTTCTCGACATTACCCCCAGACATCCTGCACTTTCTCGGCTTGAGCGCTCAGCCGAAGACGTATGCACCTTTCACGGACATCATCCAACAAGGCTCCGCTGGCAATGAGATCTTCTTCATCGTTCGAGGCGAGGCTGAAGTCATACACGAGGCACCCAGCCCCCACGAACCGTTCAAGAAGCTAACGCGGGCGTCGTACATCCGTCCGAGATTGAAAGCTGGCCAATACTTTGGAGAGGTGGCAAGTCTTGGTCTGTCAGAGGGGCGCACGGCCACTGTTAGGGCAATTACGACTGTTGAATGTTTAATGATCCCGGGGGATGCATTGGATAAACTATGGAGCCGATGCCCGCCGGATATCAAGTCACAGGTGGAAGAGACGGCACGGAAGAGATACAAAAAGTCGGACGATGATGTTGTCATGGCGGACGCGGACCCCAGAGAAAGGACCAGCAAGTCAGACCCTCCTACCCCGACGACGCCAAAGGCTCTTCCCCACATCGCCTTTACAACCCCATCCAAACCGGCATCTCCTACAAAAGACGACGATACAATGGAGCCGAAGGATCCCGATCCGTTTCTGAGCGTGGACATGGAGAATATGCGGAATAGGCGACGCAACTCCCTGGCCCCTCCTACCCCGCAATCCGATACGTCGTCGCCTACAGGGGTGAACGGCTTCCGGGTACACCAGCTCGACTCAACACCCCTCCGTTTCTCCGTGCCCCAGTCACCTCCCGACTCGGAGGTTCAGGTGCCTGTTAAGCGAGCTCGAACGCTGCCTCGGCGACCGCATCCGGCGCAAACCCCTGCGCTACCCGACGACATGCTCGTCGCTGTCTTCCGGTTTTTGGACATCGCCGAGCTCATGCGTGCACGCCTCATCTCTAGTCATTGGCGCAAGCTCCTCACAACACATCCCGAGGTGTGCCTGGACTTGGATTTATCGGAGTACAACAGACGAGTCACCGATTTGGCCATCAAAACTTCGATCGGCCCCTTTGTAGGAACGCGGCCCGAGACCATTGACATTAGCAACTGCTTCCACATCACCGACGATGGATTCCGTTGTCTTTGGGAGAGTTGCGGCCGTAACGTGAAGCGGTGGAGAATGCGGTCCGTTTGGGATGTCTCTGCTAACCAGATTCTGGACATGGCCGAAAATGCAAAGGACCTCGAGGAGGTTGATTGGAGTAACTGCCGCAAGGTTGGCGACAACCTACTTGCGCGTGTCGTTGGCTGGGTTGTTCCCGAGCCCCCACCACCGCCGCCCGCCAGCAAACAGGTCGTCATCTCCAGCTCCAACGCAAAGGCGAAGCCTCAAAAGGCCGTTGTGGCCCAACAAGCGCCACGGCCAGCCAACATCCCGAAGCCAGGGACGATCATCGGGTGCCCCAAATTGAAGCATCTCAACCTATCATATTGCAAGCACATCACTGATAGGTCAATGGCACACATGGCGGCTCATGCATCCAACCGCATAGAGTCTCTGTCGCTTACACGGTGCACATCCATTACGGACGCCGGTTTTCAGTCGTGGGCGCCCTTCCGGTTCCTGAACCTGTCGCATTTGTGCTTGGCCGACTGTACCTATCTTTCCGACAACGCTATCGTCGCTCTGGTTGGCGCTGCCAAGAACCTTACACACCTGGACCTTTCCTTCTGTTGTGCACTTTCAGACACCGCCACAGAAGTTGTGGCTCTCGGCCTGCCGAATCTCCGCGAGCTTCGCCTCGCCTTTTGCGGCAGCGCCGTCTCCGATGCCAGTCTACAGTCTGTAGCTCTTCATCTCAACGAGCTCGAGGGTATCTCCGTCCGTGGCTGCGTCCGCGTCACCGGCGCCGGCGTGGAGAACCTACTCGAGGGCTGCAGCAGGATACAATGGGTTGATGTCAGTCAGTGCAGGAACCTCGAACACTGGATCCGCAGCGGAGGCGTGATGAGGTGGGGATTTGACGAGCGTGGCGGCAACGGCTTGTCTCCCGGTCAAGTCCCGCTCCCACTGCCAAGTCCGAAGCCGACGACGAACCATGTCGGCCTTGGAGGACGACCACACGCGCTGAGCATCCGCCGTCGGGCAAGGAAGCCGGTTCGGTTCATTGTGGAGAAAGGCGTATTTGGTCTTCGATAATTGGGATTGCGTCAAGGGGATCAAGCTTCCATGATGATTTATGAGAGATGTTTGTACGATGTGGCTGGTCTAGAGGTTTTTCATTGTCGGTTTGCATAGAGAAGGACTTTGTCATAGCTGCGAGTTTGACTTGGGCTACGGATTACATATTTGGGTATCATGTCTGGAATCATTGGGAGTGACGGCTGGTATGGCCGAGGATAGACTGGATAAGGTGATACCCTGTTCATTTGACTCTCAATAAAAGCACCCAACGCTGTCACCGCAAATTCTTGTGAACGTTTCAAATTTTGCTATGCGCATCAGATCACGCCCTCTTGGCCCTTTGCTGCTTCGGAAATCCCACCCCTACCAGGAAGGCAAGCCTCGTCACGCCCGCCAGCATCGTGATGGTCACCGCGCCCCAATCCTCCACCCGCCATGTCGTGAATGGGTTCAGCCTGCCCTGCAGCGCATACGACGCAAAGGTGCCGTACAGCAGGAACGCGTCGACGAGGAAGAGCGAGAGCTGGTAGACGCGCCACACCTTGATGTCGGAGGTGGCGCGGAGCAGGACGGCGGAGAGGAGCGCGTTGGAGAGGAGGTGGCCCGCGATCTGGGCGTGCAGGGGCAGGGAGTACTCGCGCAGGGAGGCGGCGAGGGAGGGCGTGGAGATGGAGAGGGCGGCGGCCGGGTGGGCGATGGAGGGGTCGATTGGGTTGTGGGAAGGGGGCAGGTAGGAGGATGTTACGGTCTTGGGGGAGAGGAGGAAGAGGGAGGTGCCCCAGAGGGCGATGAGGGGGTCGAGGAGGGTGAAGAGGTGGTAGTATGGGGTTGGGATTGTCATGGTTGTTGTTGTTGGGGTTTTTTGGTTGGAAGGGGGAGTGAGGGTTAGGACTGAGGTTGTGGAGCAGGTGGGCTTTTTTGTAAAATTGTGAGATTGCAGATCTGGGGAAGATGTGGTGAAGGAATGTCAGATTCTTGGGATGAAGGAATTTTAGGTCTGCTCGTGACACGGTTTAGCTGGCAAAGTATGGTGGCGCGCCGCCCGTGTCTGAGATGGCTTTTTTTTTGAGGTCTCGTGTTGATGTCATTGCCTGGCTGGCGGGTCAGCCCAGGAGGAGGAGCGGCGGCCCGCGGGGGGGCCGTGTTGGTGCTAGTGCCGGGTGCCTGGGTGCTGGGCTGGTCTGTGCGTACCGGCTGGGTGGGCTTAAAGTTGTGGGGTGCGCGGGAAGGTGGGAGGGAGCTTGGGGCGTTGAGTGGCCGAAGCTTCGACTATGGCAAGAGCTGGTTGACGTCGTGTCGGGTTGGCTTTAGTTGTGGTGAGGATGGGGTTTCTGTAAACTTGCTCTGGGAAGGAAGATTCTGGAGATAATTGAAATTGTTCTCAAGGAGGTAGAATAAGCAGTTGATAATTTATGAATATTCTGAGATTGTACCACTCTGCCTAAGAGGAAGTCACATATATTTCACTCACAACTTAGCTAAGATGAAGTCTTTAGTAGCATGTGTCTGGTTTCCCTGAATGCTTATATATTCATATGCTTCGCACGGAGCTTTCCTCAGACAATCCTGTGGAGTAAAAGTTTCAAGTTCCTTAGATACTAAAGTAACTAATTACAGCGAAGTCAGAATTTCACGATTTTCCGATGCCTCCATACAACATCGTGAAAATCAGATCGCGTCCAGTGCCTAAAGACCAACCACCCGCGCTGAAGTTCAGAAGAAAGCAGGCCTAATTTCCTCGATTGGGGCACCGGTATGCTGACCCTGCATGAAGATGCAGTCAGATTTCTGGGCGCTTATGGGGGGTTCGGTCAGGCAACCGCCCCCACCTTTGATAATACCGCAGCCTCGTCAAGTGCAGTCCTCAACTTCCCAACTGCATCATCTCGTATCTCAAAGAACACAGACAACGGTTGAAGACAGGTCACATCGCTCACCATGCGACTGCTGAACACTACGACGTTTCAACTCACCGACTTCGTGGGGAAGGCTCCCCCATACGCAATCCTCTTCCATACGTGGGGCGAGGAAGAGGTGCTCTTCGCCGATATCAGTAACCCCTCTGTACCCAAAGTAGGGTGGGCTAAGGTCCTTAACTCTTGTTATCTGGCCCGGAGTTTGGGGTATACTTGGATTTGGATCGATACCTGCTGTGTCGACAAGTCTAGCAGCGCTGAGCTCTCCGAGGCGATCAACTCCATGTTCAGGTTCTACCAAAACGCAGTCATCTGCATAGCTTATCTCTCGGACGTTCCGTATCCGAGTTCAGAAGGCGAAATACCGAAAGTACTGGCTGAAACTCGCTGGTTTACACGTGGGTGGACTCTGCAAGAGCTTCTAGCACCCAAGCACCTCGACGTTTATTCGTCTGACTGGAAACTTCTGGGTTCTCGATCATTCAACTCAGGTTCCGCACGAGATCCCCTGCCATCGACTGTGCCAAGCGGTTCAATGAAGGCAACTACAAAGCCTTGGGAGAAAAGGTATCTATGGGATCCCCCCACTTCGGCATTCCTCTTGTCCCGCCGATGACACTACACCGAATGCCGGACATGTACATTGTTCGACTCTCGGTGTCAGTGGAGGCTTCTGCTCAAGACGTCCTGAAAAGCATGCCTCACGACAAGTTGCCAGACGACCTTGAAATGGAAGACACGAAGATTGATTTGACAGACGACCCATCCGCAAGGGGATGGCTTGAATCAAGCTTGAAGAGATTTGGAACCCTGGAAACGGAGCTTACCTCGAAGCTTCTCAAGACGACAGGAAGATATGAAGGCGCAGTCAGGTTCAAGAATGAAGCAGACGCAAGGCAAGCAATTGCGTGGCTTTGCTGGTTCATGCCGCCATACGACGACAGCGGAAAGAGCTTCACCACGGCAGACAAGTTTGATTTGGTCAATCTTTACACTGCCACTTATCAATTGTCTCGCACGGTTCTTGGAGCTGTATGGGAAGATTTCCAGTCGATGCAACGTTCCTTCTCATCCGACAAAAACGGCGTCCAGTTTGACGTTCACTATCCTTGCAATCCAGGAGAGGAGGAAGAGTTTCTGGTTTTGAATCTAAGCAGCAAAAGTCAGGAATTGATGGCCGAGACCAAGAAGAGAATCGATACGATTCTTGAAGGGCATGCTCTAGCAATGGGGGACGATGACCCTATAATTCGGGAAAAAGTTCTTGGCCTTCAGCACCAGGACATCAAGAACCTTGAATGTAGCACTGGGGTAGCTATTCGTCGATTCCCGATATCGAAGGAGATCAGATTGTACGGCACGAATTCAAAGGTTGACAAATGTCGATCCGCACTGCGTACTCTTGCCGATGGTCCGCTTTCACAACGACGAAAGCCTTTCATATCAGACAAGGGATCTCAAGCCAATGGGGATCGCTCTATCTGTGGGCTTTGCCACAATCACGCAGAGGCGCTTTTGATCACGAGCTGCCAGCACTCCTTCTGTGCTGACTGCTTCGAAGACTTTTGTCGTTCCATCAAATCCCGCAACGGCATCAGCATTCTTCGCTGTCCTGGGCAAGCTGGTTCATGCTCAGCTACTTTCAGTCTGCCGGAATTGCAGCGTCTTCTCTCATCTTTTGCCTTTCAAGATGTGTTGACATCGTCATTTTCCTCTTATATTTCTAGTCGACCGAATGATCTTCGTCACTGTCCTACAACGGGCTGCACTCAGCTCTACAGAGTATCACTGGAAAACTCGCCTCCACGGTTCGACTGTAGCGATTGTCATCAGAGCTTCTGTCGTCGATGCCACTCAGACCACCCTGGTGTCAGCTGCATATTGAATAGGTACTGGCTTGGACTGGGCGCGCCTCCACACATATGCTGGGCTTGTCTCGGCGAAGTCGAGGTGGTAGATGCAGATTACCTTCTATGCCCAGGCTGTGGAGCTCGAATTTGTAACTTTTGTTTCAAAGTCTTTCCTACCGAACAGGCCTGTGGTGACCACTTGCTTAAGACGCATAGTGTGGGTTGGGACTTTTGGAAGACTGATGAGAGTTTGTTAGTGTATTCGGGTCTCGAATGGAACAGCGTTTGACGGCCTGGTTGCATGATTCTGAAATTCTCTCCATTTAACACAGCGCCTGCGGCACTGAACTGCCAAGCCTTGATTGTTCTTTCTGCCATCGTCAACATAATTTGAATTTCGCGACCGTTTCATGTGTCAGCAATCAAGTGCGACTTGCTCGGCTTCAGCCAACTGACCGCCAAGCACCTGGTATCGAGTCGTCGGGCGCGGGCAGGCTAGGCAGCAGCTGACATGGCGCCACAGCGCCTCTAGTAAGCGGCACAGTAATCAACCCCCTTTAAATATTTCCAACATTTCCACCAAGGACCTTGTCAAGCTTCATTCTCTCCATTGTTCGCTGGAGGCCATTCTTCACCGTATTCTCTACTCGCCAAACCATCATGTCCGAGAGCAGCGAATCAATTCGCGACGAGTCCGATGACGAGCTTTGCGAATCAGACTGCGAATGCTGCTACTACTCTTTTCCCTTCCTCAACCTCCCACGCGAAATTCAGTTAAAAGTAGTCCGTGAAGTACCAGACTACTGGACCTACATCTCTCTGCGACAGACCAGCAGCGAAATCAACGAACTGTGTCATGTGGATGAGAAGATAGTCTTGGCCAATCTGAGAAACCGCCTGGTCGCTCCCTTCTACGACTACTACGACTTTCACGCCTCTCTTCATCTTGCAGAGGGAGCTGTCAAGCAGCCTCCCCTCACTGGGTGGCCGGAGATTACCCATGAAAACTTCCGTTCCTTTGGGAAATCGGACTTGGCCATCGAGGTGTTGCGTCATTTACCGTACATCGAGAATCTTGAATACCACGACAATATCAACAACATCGACTACAAGTGCAACGTCATCGACTACTCTGCTTGGAAGCCTGGTGATGAGTATCCCGGTAAAAGCATGGAAGACTACTTCGGATATGAGGAGCCAGTCTCTAAGCACAAGATAGCTATCGCATATGGTTACGAGAGTGGCGGCGTTACTTTCATATTAGACACGTTGACTGGTAGTGTCTATGAAGAGATAATCAGGTGCACATCGGGGGTAGAGGATGAGCCAGTCGAAGACTACTTTGAGAGTAAAAAGGAGGAGTTTCGGAGTTTCAAATTGATGTTCATCCCAGGTTTCGACCCACCAGAGAATTTCACTGACGAGAAGTATCCGTATGATGCGGAGAAGATGGAAAAGCAACGCGAGCCACGCTCACCTGACAAATGGATAATGGACACAGATGAAGATGGCCTTTGGATCCGACACCTTTATCGAAAGTTCGGATGGCCCTCTGCAGCCTGGAAAAAGGAGGAAGGCATTCAAGCAATCAAAGACTTCGTTGCGCGGAGAGATCAAGAGCATGACCATTACCAACAAGACTTGGGAATGCAAATGAGGCTCTTTGATGCTCAGAGACAGCGGAATGAACAGCAGCATGCAGCTGACCAATAAGGAATGAGGGGAATTGGGATTCGATAAGAAATTGGAATTACAGTTTAGGACTTTCTCGACTTGAATGAATGATTGACTTGCCGTTCTGCTGTACTATCGGCACATCTCACCTGCTCGCATGGAGATGCCAGTTCTTCTGCTACAAGCCCAGAATGAATCTGAGTCTCTTTGGGTCGGAACAAGGAACAGGAGTAATATAACCTTGATTCTACTCATTCCTCCGGTTGCTTTTACCCGCACATGTCCCGAAGCAAAATATAACACGATCTTCCCCGCATCCCTCGCCTCCGCATCCCCGGCGGCGAGCCGATCGACCAGATACGATCGGGTCAAGAAAATGGGGATCATCCACTACTCAGCTCATGATTCGTGCGAAATTCACGACACCGAAGGCACAATTTACCACGATGCAACTCTGACTTCCCAAATAGTCGTATTCAATATCAAAGGGCAGGACAACCGGGCGAGAATGCGACCATTCTGCCGCACTGACTCGGCTGGGAAAACACCGATTTGACGATGCCGATTTAGTATTCAATCCACCGCACCGTCGCGACGAGGAACCCGATGCCGGTGGGATGCCACCTGCGTCTTTAGCTGAGTCGACACATAAGCTTGTTCTCGACCGATCCAACAGGTTTCAGCTTGACAACTCTCAGCCGTCTTTCGTGCGACAACTTTCCAGGATACAGAGACTGTTCCGATCAACTCAGTCATGCGTCATATTCTGGCGGCCGGGGTGCTCTACGGCCTTGTGGCCTTCGCCTCAGCGCAACAGATTGATGGAGCTGGAAAGAAAACATGCACCGTCAAGGCCAGCGGAACCAATGCAACCGACGACGCGCCCGCCATCCTTGATGCTTTCAAGACATGCGGTCGACGTGGGAAGGTCATTTTCGAGCCCACGACTTACTATGTCAACTCGGTCATGAACGTCACCTCTTTGGATGATGTCGAAATTGACCTCCAAGGCACTCTTCTGGTATGTTGCACAGCAGAGCGCCACAATTAATTCTCTCTCATATATGCATCCTCTACAATGTAGATGATGTGCCAAGAAGCGCCATGCAAGACAATTTCTCCGTGTCTCGTTCAACTGCTGACACAAGCCCGGTCGCAACTTTCAGTGGAGTACGAACATCTCGTACTGGCTCGCAAATTCGCTGGACGTGGGTTACCAGAATCAATCTACGGCCTTCATCCTCGGCGGCAACAACGTGCGCATCAACGGCCACGGAACGGGAACTTTTGATGGCAACGGTGACTATTGGTATCAGTGGATTCGCCAGCAACCCAACACTTCCAACTATCCTGGCCGACCGCACGCCCTCACCCTCAATGGGCTGAAGAACTCCGTCGTTCATGGAGTTAATTTCCTAAGGAGTCAGATGTGGTATGTCTTTCTCAGAGATACGGCCGGCTGTATCGGGAGTTTTCAAGTGGCTGACATCGGGCAGGACTATGTCCATCATCTACTCCCATAACGTCGAGCTAGACAGCATACTTGTCAACAACACTGGCAACCGCTATCAGAGCTGTAAGTAATTAGGGGTGATTTGATCAGTCATGGACAAGAACATGGTTTCTAAATAAGTACTTATAGCCAACACGGATGGAGCCGACACAATCCGATCATCGAACATCAAGTTCAACAACTGGACAGTCTACAGTGGGGATGACAGTATCTCACTGAAGGCGAACAGCACCGATGTCAGCATTACAAACTCGAAGTTCTATAACGGACTAGGCATTGCGTTGGGAAGCATTGGTCAGTACAACGGCCAGTTCGAGACCATCGAGAGGTTGAACGTCAAGGACTGCTACTTCGACAACACCCTTCATGCCGTCAGTCATCACATCACAACACATCGCCAGACAACTCATCTAACATAACTTACAGGTATACTTCAAAACTTGGACTGACGATCAGAACGGCTACCCTCCCAACGGTGGCGGTGGTGGACTTGGTTGTGCGTCTTTCCCACTGATCTGTGAATAGAGCTGACTTGTCACTAGTTGCATCGGATATGTCATTCAACAACCTGACTGTGAAGGGCATGCGTGGCGCCGCCGTAGCTATCTCCCAGTGCACCCGCTTCAGTGGTGCCCCCGGCGTGGGCAACTGCACCAACTCGCAGTTCCAGATTCGCGACATCACCGTCGATGGTATGTCTGGCACAACGAAGTCTTCCCGAGTCGCGAGTCTACAGTGCAGCGCTGTGGCACCATGCACCAACATTGGGCTCTTCGATGTCGACCTTCGCTTCGACAATGGCACAGCTGCGGCGTCTTACCTCTGTGGGCACGCTGAGAATCCGCTTGGCTTTGAGTGTACCGGCACTCCTTGCGTGGGAGACAGTGCCACGGGAGAGTGTTGAAGTCTGCTCTCAATTGTTTAGCTGCGAGCTATGACATGTATCTGGAGAGACCCTTGGTCGGTCACAGTAAAGTCTATGTGCGAGAAAAGTCAATTCCGAGACTTCCGAGCCGTTATTTGAGATGTGATATGAGAATCTTCCATGAAGCCCGTCCGGACCGACCGTGGGCAACTACACCGCTGCCGTGAGGTCCGGACGGTATCCCACTAGTCTCAGCATCCCCGAGAAAGACTGAATGTCTCCATGTCTACTCAACGCTGTGGAGATTTACCGGGAAAGTAGTCAGTCATCGTCAGTTTCTTCTGTATACCTTCCTTGAAAGGGGTAGACTTGAATATTTCGAGCCCCTTGTAGCCTTGGAAGCCCCTTCGTAACCATTGTTCACGAAGCAATGGTTACTGTTACTCAAAAATACTCGTATTCAGTGGCCCTTCATCTCTCAATGGTCATTCGTTTCTGAGTCTCGGTAAAGAAACTAGCTCACCGGCACGCACAAACCACTAAATGACTCGTGAGTCGTGGCATCTCGGGCCGCAACTATCGCGAGCTTAGTCCCCATGATCCACGCCAAGCACGTACTCCCGTGTGTTGGTCTGGATTTTGACTTTCAATCTACAAAGCTTGGCATTCGCACAACGTCAAAATAAGCGCATCGCTCACGTCAAAGAAACTGACTCAACCACCTGGACTTGAATCGGGGCTGTTGCGAGCTTCTGCGATGTGAGTAATATCGGTGCAGGCTTCCCCAGTCCACGGAACGCGGGTGTAAGAGCCTTTTTCACGATAGTCTTGTAGGGCTGTAAATGGACGGGCTTTGGAGTACGCAAGCTCATCGTACGAGCTAGCAGCGCTAAGTAGCTTGCGGAATGTTCTTCGTAATGGTAATATGACTTCCTGTTACCTAATTGACAACTTGAATTGTTGCGGAGCTGGGACTTAGATGAACTAAGATTCGTCTGAGACCCTTCACTGGATGTGTCTGGTACTGGTAGCGGTCTTCCGGGAGGTAACCAAGACAGAACATACAACCCTTATTCGGGGAGCGCTGTCCGCCAAGTCGAAGGAATCAACATTCGCCTCACAAAGCCGTAAGGGATCATTTGAACCATAGTGTTGTCCGTCAAATCCAAACATGTTGTCTCACCAAATGTTGTCATCTGCAAACCATTTGGTGTCGCTGTTGTTAAACATTCTTCCCCAGCTGTCTCACCCTCATCAAATCCGTCGAAATAAGCCTGGTTTGAAGGCCGCTGATCAATGGAAATCCCCTTTTTCCATCAATGATTTGCCGTCTTCATTGCCACCAACACCATCAAAAGGGGGTTGGCGCGTGCCAAGACACGGAAACCTCACGTTTCTTCTTGTCTTGGCCGATGGGCTATCATCTTTTGGTGAGGCTTGGCAAGGGTTGGGGTGCAGCAAAAACGCGGCGCCTGTCCCCTTTTAAACCTGCATGCTTGACTCAAAGGTCTTGGCATCGTCCGTCCAATTTTACGGCTTTTCGTAACGCCGTTCGCGCCCATCCCCAATGCGGAGGCAAGCGCCGAAACCGCCCAACCACGGGGTCGGAGCACATCAGCCGGTAGGTGACAATGATCTACCGAGACAATACCCCGGACCCATCATCTTTTTCAGTGGGCACCTGCGGCTTGGTGAGGTTGTCCACGGCTGTTCTCCTTTTCTTCACCAGCCATCGGAGGTGATTTGGCATGCGTGCATATGCTGATTAGACTCAGTTTTAGCTGCATAGGTGGGTTGTTCTAGCGCTTGTCCAGTCACGTTGCCTATCACGCCTGCGTTGCCTGATGGCAACAACATGCTGTTGGGCCTTGGATTGTGCACCTGCCCTTTACAGACTTCCAGTCAGATCGCTTCCACACCTCGGACTGAGGTGTTTCCTTATGGAGAACCTATCCGACCGACAACACCTTCTCGGCTGGATCCATTTGGTGATTCGCTTGCCGATTCACTGATACCGCTGACACGATAGCCATCTCCCGTGTCTCTCTGCCACTAGCAACAGCACGACCCTGGTCTCTGAGATCTTGGCGTTGAATCGAACGTGGGGCCCTGGACAACATCGGACGGTCTAGACAATAGCATTGGAGATCGAAAGAAAACCCCTGTCGCCGTTCCTCAGAACCCTCTTGTGATAATCCAACCATACCAGTCAGTAGAGGCTCTGGTGCAGAGCCCGTTCGGGCAGTCTCCACCCCCAAAGACACCCTCGACCGCACCTCGAAGGGGGCTGTGCTGGAAAGTCGCTCTCACCTTCCTGGAGGTATTGGGTAGATTATCTGCCAAGCCTTACGAGTTCCCAGAATGCGGCCATCGTCTGTTCTCATTGGGAGTTGTTGTCGTAGGACATGGAAGGCTCAAGGACTACTGGTGTCTGTCCACCACGCGACCGCCACATTTGCGGGGCTCAAACGTCGCCCTCATGGACCCCAGGAGTACAGGTGAAGTCGGAAAAGACAAGATGCATCCACCTATCAGAAGAGGCAAGGGCCATCTTCGACTACCGAGACTAGGTTGGCGTCTGTCAAGGTCAGAGATATCATTGGCCACGGATGGAGAAGTTCGGTACATGACGATCAAGGGTTCCTTGGAGTTTGCGGCAGCCCACCTACGTCCTCGGGCGAGCGTCCGAGCCTGGGGCGTCTCCCAATGTTTATTTCTTCTGGAACATGGCGGTGATGATGTTTGGTAATTCCACCAAGGAGATTCATCATTCCTCGCCCCTGACCAACTTACTATGATGATAGGCCACGGGATCACGGGATGCTGCTCCCAGTAAGTGGTACAGTCTAGACTCTTACGATCTATGTGAAACTCCCTTACCGCCGTAGTATCTTGGGTGACTCCTGAGAATGATTATCGTGATAGCTGTGGGATTCCTGACGGAACTATAAGTACGACGTGAATCTTCATCATCCTCCCATCCGTCTTCCCTCCTCACCCCGCTCACTCAGGACAATCACATAGCTGCCTCTCAATATCCTCCACTCAGCTTTACCACGCAAATCACATCCAAAATGCAGACCAAGGTTCTTGTCTCCGCCATGCTGGCCGGCTTCACCGCGGCTCAGACGCTCAACATCCCCACCCGCAGCGGTTCCATCGTCTCCCTCTCTGCTCCCAGTGTCATCTCTGGAAGCAAGGACATGGGCAACAAGGAGTTCGATCGTGGTCGCGCCTGTGACACCGACGCCGACACCGGCAGCGACTCCGCCGTCTTCATTCTCGAGAATGGCGCCACCCTGAGCAACGTCATCATCGGTGTCAACCAGCTGGAGGGCGTCCACTGCAAGGGCGCCTGCACCCTGAAGAACGTTTGGTTCCGCGATGTCTGCGAGGGTAAGATAGCCTCCATGAGATTCTTAACCAAGACCTTGAACTGACTCCCACTCACAGATGCTATCTCCGCCCTCGGCACTGGCGACGTCCTCATCCAGGGCGGTGGCGCCCAGAACGCCGTCGACAAGGTCGTCCAGCACAACGGCCGCGGCACCGTCACCATCGACGGCTTCACTGTCGTCACCGCCGGCAAGCTCTACCGCGGCTGCGGCGACTGCACCAACAACGGCGGCCCCCGCAACGTCATCGTCAAGAACGTCAAGGCCAAGAGCGTCAAGGAGCTCGTCGGTATCAACTCCAACTACGGTGACGTCGCCACCATCTCCAACACCTGCGGCTCCAGTGTCTCTAAGGTCTGCCAGGAGTACAAGGGCGTCAACAAGGGCTCTGGCGAGAGCAGCAAGGTCAGCACCACTGCCAACTGCAAGGGCCAGACTTCTCTGTCCGCCTGCTAAGCGGCTTGACCCTTGGTGTCTGGTCGATCTTTCTGCATCATACTTGAGCTTGGAGTCTTGGGGAGCTTATCCCTTCAGCGTGTATTTACTTCTGCGCCGTGGTCTTGTTGACTGATGCCTCTCTGACCGGGCGCCTTCCATGTACATAGTAGCTTCGCCGATAGGCCCGAACATAACAGCTGAATTGTTTTCAATTGACTCCATGTGCTGTGAAGATAGTAGACTGCCAACTTGCTCAGCCCAAATCATATGTGCTTCGAGACAGGGGTCGGCGACCGAGACGAAGTCCCCGGTCCCACTGGCCTCCTCAACAGCAAAACATTAGATATTCCCTGGAAGTTCAAACTTATACACGTCTTCCGTCGGAGCTTTTTGCCCGGTTGTAGATCGAAGATGTGTGGGTTTGGAATGCGATTATCAGACGGGTGGCTCCCCATTGCCCACAATTCGACCCATTTGTCGACGTCAAGTGGAAACCGACGATGCGCATGCTGCCGCGGCGTCAGTGACGATACATTTACGCAACTTCGCGTCACTCAGATTACCGTGAGTTCAATTTGATAACACATCGAGACTATCGAGACTGTTTTAAAAAGCCTTTACAACGATAGTTCCAGGAAATCCTTCACATTACATCTATCACATTCGACCAAACTTCTACTCAGCGATCCAACTTCCCGACCTCAAATCGTTACAGTTAACCCTGTTTACATAAATCCTTCGAGCCATCATAATGTCTCAATACAACAACTCTCAAGCCGACACTCACAGTATGTATTGGCAGACTACCTACGTATCCCAGTACTAACTGTAAAGCAGAGGACCCCTCAAGCAAGCATGAAGCCAAGGAGATGATGGCCCAGCAGCAGAGAGAGGAGAGAACAGAGCACTCTAAGAGGGGCGCGAACACGGGAAAGCCCTCAGGAGTTCCGGAATATGTTGCGCGCAAGGAGCACGCCGCTGATGTGCAGCACTGAGTTATCTGGGACAAATGATGATGTATGAGCACATGATCTTGCAGCACATGGATATGTCAAGGGTTTAGCAAAGGGTAGTTACGCTGAGTCAAAATCCATGATACGACTCAGTCTTGTATCTACGACGAACAAATTTGAAGTAAATTCAACTGCGCTTCCAGTACCACAGAATCTCAAGTCTGTAATGCCCAGTCCTCTGCACGCTACGCTACCACTCTTTACGCATCATCCTCAATCTGTTACTACAAGAATTCCCGACAAATTTCCTATCAGGACGCTTCAACCAATTGGCGATCGCGGAATACCGGTCCTGATATTGTGTCAGTTTGGCGTTCCACGCTGTGGCTAACTTCGGAGAAGGGATCAGGGTTCATACCAAAAGTCGGATGTACCAGCATGCCATCAGCAAGAGCATCGAAGGAGTTGGGAACCACCCACTCCAAAAGCCTGTCCCAGTTGACGCATTCATGGGGACTGGTCAAGTTTCCGATCGGCCGAAGACCAGTGGAGTTCCACTTCATGGTGATCAGCGTTGTGTCAGCTTGACACATCACTGCCTCTCGAAGCATATGGAGACAGTGGTCTGGAGGTTTCATCAGAAGCATGATCTTGAGCAAGCTACGAAAGCTAGGAGCCGGAGTTGGGGTTTCTCACCGTTGTGCTCGGCGAGCCTCTCTTGCTCGTGACTTGTCAACTTGCTGAAATTGTAGTATTCTGGGTGCAGGGCGTGATACAGGTTTTTCTAACCGATTGAATTAGTCGATTTGCACATTTTGAGACACAACTTGAACCAAGCATACCAGGCCGTGCAAGTGATGGTATACCATGATAGATCCAAAGTAACCACCTCCGGGTAATTCGATACCCTCGTCCACTCGACCAAGTTCTTCCATTGTATGTTTCGGAATGCGAATGTTCTGATCTTCAGAATGACCGTCAACCTATGAATGAAATGATTCAGAGGCTTGGGTGGCAACTCACGTGCGAGAATATTATGCCAGTTCCTGTCCACCTCCGCATCAGGCTCAGTGAAATACGTGACGTTCTGGAGCCCCTTCTCGAATTGGTAGAACTCGCGAAATTCATATTGAAGGAATTCATCGACGATAGCTGCATGACCGGTTAGCAACTGACTTGACGTTGTGCAGTGTGAACTGACAGTCCATGGCCCTGGTGCCCTGCATACGACCAGGCTTGAATGTGTGCGCAGATATCTGGATCAGAGCCGCCGAATACAAGATCAGAACAGCCAGGGTTTTGAAAAGAAGTAAACATGATCCAGACCTTCTCTTGACAAGGCCATCCTGCATCAATGTTGTCTCTTCGCTGTAAGACCCGTCGCTGGATTCATCGCTTAGGGGTACCCGATTGTATGTCGCTTTCTCGATTACAGGAAGCACGTCGAGTCGCCGAAGATGCCGAAGATCGATCGGAATGAACAAGAAAATGAACGAATATTGTTGAGGAAGGAAGGAGGCCACAATCCCCAGAAACTGGAATTCGAAGAAGGTCTGGTGTTGAGACAGCAGAGAACGTCGAGGATGAACGACCCTTCTTTCTTATGCGGGCCAACGTGTGATCACAAAAGATTGGAAGTGCAGATCCCACGAGTATGGCTTTTATTTTCACACCGTGTTGATTATTCGATGAAGCGCTTTTGCCGCGCCGCAAAAAAGGGGCCCAATTTGACAAACGGGGAGAAGGACTCAGCTCACATGGATTGTACAGGGGAAAACCACACTCCGCGCCTTCCCTCGCAGTAATCGCAACATATTTGCTGCATGGATACAAAGAGGCTCTGTAAGCTAGATCTATACGGTAAACACCCCGATGCGAAATTCAAAGAGAGGCTCTTGGATGTAGTTACAGAAACAAATCCAACAGAGTTGTGAAGCATCGCTTCGGTTGGAAACTCTTGGAGACGAAGTCTGATTTGAGCGGGAAGAAAGCCCATGCGTTTAAGAGGTGGAAAACAGTTATAGGACAAGACATCTATGCACCTCGAGCTCAAAACAGCAAGAGATTGCTGCAAGTTAATCAGAATGCATCAACCGAGAGGCAAACATTCAATGTCGTTGTCAGGCAGGTGACCGGGAAACATGGGAGATAGCGGGGCATATGCTCTTCGCAACAAACACGCGGTGAGTCTGGCCAGACTCTGCTTTAGCCGACATTTTGCAGTCCCAAGAGGTGCAACCGAATAAACAGGACTGTAAGGTGAAACGTTGGCAAGTTATTCGAAGAGATGGCGTAGCAGGCGTATGGCCGATGCATATATAAAATTCAAAACCATCTCAGTCAAGGCAGTTATCAGACCGCAAGAGTATTCATTTCATGCTTTCAAGTCTCAAAACTCACTTTTCTCCACATCACGCAACATTGTCAACCATTGTCACAATTGTAAAAAGGCGCTCAAATGAAGGCCTCCGTCATCGCTCTCGTATCTGGCCTCTTGACCTGTGTCAATGCCCTTCCTATAATAGGCAAGCAATGAGCTCAACTCTTGCGCAGAATCGCCAATCTCTGACTCTCTGACTAGGTCAAAACATCGCCTTGGACGCGCCTGCTGCGGTTGCGCGGGCTGAAGTGGACGCCGACCTGGCTTATAACAAGCCTTCCGCTGCTGCCCGGGCTGAGGTGGACGCTGATCTTGCTTACAACAAGCCTTCCGCTGCTGCGCGGGTGGAAGACGCCGACTTGGCTTACAACATGCCTTCCGCGGCTGCCAAGTAGTAACGCAAGTTCAATCCGTTGGGTTAGGATTATGGGCGGTTTTTCTCGGATGCGATAAATAGGACCCACACATGTGCTGAAGCTAGCTTCAATATTGCATTCACTGAATCACGACCATCAAAGTGAGAGGCATTGCAGGTCGTGTGCATGTTCCTAGATTCCTCCAAGAAATGCACTTTTCTGTGGTCTCCTGGCCCGAAGCCTTCAAATCGCCATTTGATCTACAGCCATATAAAGTGGTAGTCATGCATGCACATATACGTGGTTCAAGTAGGCAAACCTTCTAGGGAAACATCAGTCAAATGCAGGCGGCGTACTTGCCATATTCTTATTCTCGCTCGTCCCTCGGAGAACTTTTGAATGAGGAAAGGCGGTGCAATTTAGAACTTGCATGGATTCAGTGGCAACCAACATTCGAGATTAAGCTTATCACTGCTACCTCTTAATTCTCCAGAAAAAACAATCTGTACGATGAACTCGATTACCTGCAGACTCTAAAAACACACCATCATTTTCCCTTCGCTGCTTCCAACTTCCATGTCTCCATGTCGCGGTAGATTGTGCCGTTGTCCACGTAGCGATCATAAAACCAACGGATCGACTGCCTAAAAGTTCCAAACACCCTTCCCACATTGGCAGTTGCAAACCGCGACGAGCCATATTGTGACATCTCCGGATCGCTTGGTCTTACCATTGCTTTTGGATCGAAGGACACATCCAAAAAGTTACCGCCGGTGTAGATCTCGCCCAGTCTATCTTCGTCCAGCCGGCGAATCGCGATCCTGTGCTTGTAGTCGCCTTGAACGGCTGTCTGGATGAAGAACACACTGCCTGTGGTCCGGCGCGCTGCAACCTCTGCGCGGTGGTGTTCCATGCACCGCTCGATGCGCTCGCTGTCGCTGGTGTCCTCTGGAAGGGGTAGCCCGATGACTTCGATGCGGTACCGATACTGGGGGTGCTCAAGGTACGCCTTGTCCAAGGCGTCGAATCTCGTGTGCGCAAGTGTGTAGATCTTCTCGGCCGTGTCTCGGACGTGGTAAGCGTACACGGCTTCGGGCAAGGTGTGGTAAACTCGGATGACCCAAAGAGGTATGTTCGAAAGGTCGGGTCCTGCGGCCGACCTCATGTCTTTGTCAGTGTAGGCCCATACTGCAAAACAAGGTCTTCCGTCGTGGCAAGGAGCTTCAACCACGACAGATTGAGGAGGAGGGGGCAAACGGGGAGATGGAGGGGGAGTGGGCCACGTCGGCTTTCTCGCCAGTCGAATTTTCGCAATGTCAACCTCCTCCTTTTCGCCCTTTAAGAAGCGCTTGAGTCCTTCATACGCAGATTTGACAGGCATTGTAACTGTTCGGTATGTATCAAGTATTGCGAGCCGGCTATTGATTTTGGAGGGCGCACTTTCCAGAAGACGCCTAGACTTATTTGAAGAGGAGGAATGGAAGTGGTTATCGTGCTTTTGTGTTGTTTCTGGATTGTATAGTTGAGATAGATGGTAATAGCTAGAAGCTGTGGTCTGGAATAAATAGGCAATCCAAAGATTTCGCTCGGGGTGCCTCTGAACAATTCCAGTTGTTCTCTCTGGTGATCTCAACTCTTGTCCCTTTGTAGTACAACAATAACAGCTACCCTTTATTGACAAAATGAATAATAGCAACGCTGCCAGGCTCCCTTTGACGTTCTTGGTTATGTTACAAAACTTTCGCGAGAATAAGGCGCCAGGTCTTTCATCACAACAAGCGCTTTCTATTTACAGTTCGCTGTCGTTGTTCTCTTCCAAAGCCTTAGTCCAAATATTCAAAAGTATAATGGCGTTGAGTTTTCTCGACACATAAGTCTTCAAAGTTGTTGCAGACCAAACAAAATATGTCAGAACGTTTCATGTTTCTGACGTAAATGCAACGTGCACTCATCGCCTGTTTCGAAGTTGGCGAGGCATACCCAACAGATGTGTGCTCCGCATCTGCAACTCATGTGGTTGCAGCCAGACCACTTCTCGATAGGCGCGTGGCATTTGGGGCAGTCTTTGACCCCAAGCTTCCGCTTGCACTTTCGCAGTTTCTTTTCGTCCCCCCTGGCAATCTTGTCCCGACGTTCCGCACAAGATATTGCGGGATGAGAGTTATGGCATGAAGGGCATGTCGCTTTGCCGCAGCTCGGACATTCAAAATATCTTGGGTTCTCGGTGGAACTGACTCGGTAAATGTATCCGCAATCTGCCGTAGGACAGTACCGGAGTTCCTCGGGACGCTTGTTGACATATGATTCGGCTGATGACGCGAGGAGTTGTTCGAACGCTACTGGTGAGAGATGTTGTGCTAGTTCGTCAAGGCCGATAACGGATCTGCAAAGGCCATTATTGCCTATACAGGCCACTTTGAAGCCTCCAGAATTTGTATCTCCTGCGCGACAAAAGTTCTGGAAGCAGTCCAAGCAGTAGACATGACCGCACGTCGTCGTCAGGAACTGGTCAGGCTCGGTCCAGCACACTGAACATAGTCTCTCAACCGCATCTCTGAAGGTCGACCTCTGAGAAATGATGTCTAAGGCTAGTTCGTAAGAGGAGACTGATCCTGCAATATTAATCTGGGAAGGCGGCCAGACGGACTTATACCTCACAGCATCTTGACCAAGGGCTTCACAGAGAGCCTTGAAACCTCCTCTGATGGCCCAATTAAAGGCATTTTCGTTGAGATCAATAGGATGAACGGTCGTGAAGTTGTTTTCGAAACTCAGGAAAAGAGCCTCGTTGGCTTTTTCGATATTTTCAGGCGGGCCGTATAGCTTGATCTCTTTGCTGACTGGGAGACAGTGAAATGCTACACCGCAGTCCTTTGCAATCTGATCGAGGATCCGGTTTCGGAAGGCCTTATCGTCAAAATACGGACTCCAGACCGGGCTGTCGGTGTCCGCAGAATAGGAAATGACCTTGCCAGCAAATAGATCATCCAATGCTTGCCGTTTCGTCTCCAGAGCATCAAGATTGTCGCTTTCCAACGACAGTATGGTGTGTTCTTCCGTGTTGCAAGACGTTTTAACTTTGACCAGAGCATCTCTGTGGCCATGAAGCTCCTTGACCTCGTCAATCAGACTCTGGAAAACTCGGGTCGAAAGCTTGTAGCTCGTGGAGTGAATTTGCTTCACACTGAGTAGCCCACATGAATTGAAAGCGAGAGGGGTTCCGTCAAAGGTCTGGGCTGCTCGCTTGGCGTCTTCTGCTCTTTTAAACCTAGCCACCGATTCCAACATACGATCTTCGTCGTCTGGCCCGAGAAAAAGCCGTGTTTCCATCTCACCGACGGCTGCCAGCATAGCTTCCACCATGGCAAGCTCGTTCTTTTCGAATGCAAAGTCAGATCCGTCGCGGTCCTTTGGCCAAGAGCACTCAATTTTCCGACTAGTCACAACGTGGAAGTCCTCTTTTTCCGAAATCGGATTTATCTCTTCGGTGACAACTTTAATCCCTGAAAACTTGCCGTGGGCCTTCTTCTTCTCAAAGTTCGCGCGCAAAAGCTCCGCAAACCCAGGGACTCGACCGTTGACTACAGCGTACTTGAGCCCCGAGTCTTGGGATCTCAGTTTGATGGACGTGAGAGGGACATGGAAGCCCCTTTGTTCTAACAGCAGTTGAACTGCCGTCGTACTGCATGGTCCCACAATGTTGAGAATGACGGCGGTCGAGTTATCAGGTAGAGTAACATCACAGACCGATGCCCCGGGGCCAAACGTGAAGGTTGCTCCGAGCAGCTGTCGTGTGCGCGAATCGGTTTCGGTGGACAGCTGCGCGATTGAGTGAGCTTTTGCGATAGTCTGATGCAACTGAAATGCAGTGAGCTACTCACAGTGTCCTCTTCTGGGTCCCCGTGGGGAAGGCGGCATTCACTTCCCCTGCGACAACGAGCCTTCGTAGGCCGAACACGAGCGAATTGGTCCAACGGCACGTTAACGTGTGAGAAACTGCACTCCTCTCCAAAGTGACACAATCCTGTCGAGAAAAACGTGCGGAAGTTCAGGGCAGTCTTCTTGAACAGGCTGTTGTCATGACTGAACTCGCAGTCGTCATCTTTGGCGCATCGCCCCGGACGACAATCCCGGCATAGTTGACCGTTCTCCAGAGACGATTCATTTGGAGACAAGTTGTTACCCCCACGAGGGTTGTCGTGCATGTGTACCATGTCTCTGACTCGAGACAAAAGGAGTTTGAACATACTGAGTACAGCTGTTACCTGAACAGAGGTGGATAGGCTGAGAACGACAACAGAGATTTTCCCCTCTGCAACCCTGAGTGCTAGACCAAAAACGCGGCACGTTACCTGGAGGACATACAGGGTTTGAGAACGAGAGGCACGTGAGGCGGAGGTGTGATGTTTTCAAAAAGCTAGACTTCACAGGCGCGTTTCATTGGCCTTCTATATAGGAACCTCTTGGGCTTTTATCCTCCGGGTTGCTTAGCCATCATTGAGTTGCACCTTGCACCTGTGACCTTTAGATTCTTCACAAACAATTGGACTGATCAAAGCGCCAAGCAGCCACACTCAAGGCTCAGATCGTAGTTCGAAGTTGGGCGGGCTGCGATCGTGCCAGATCTGTAGCATCCCATGGTTTTGCATATCTGACGAAGGCTTAGTATGCAATATCTACATGCGACTTCACGCAAAGGAATTACATAGTCAAGGGCGAAATACAAAGGTTCGTCATTGTAGCGATAGCAGAGAGAGCGACAGAGAAGACGGCAGATAAGGGGGCAGAGAGGGCGACAGGAGAGGGCAACAGGGATGGCGATAGAGATGGCGGTAGAGAGGACGGCAAGAAGGACGAGAGAGGGGTAGGCCAGAGGCACAGTGTGAGAGGACCAATCTTTTCTGAATAGCTTCAATAATTGGATGGCGTGATCATGCAAGGTTGCTGCGGCAAAGTAAGACGCAAGCCACAATGGAAGGCGCCGGTTATCCAGTGGGGTGCATCACGGAATGGAGGCATACAATACACATCTACGCACATCTACACATATTGACAGGCATCATCACATCACATTGCATAGGTTGGGGAACGTTTGTTTGGCGGTGCTGGTTTTGGTTTGTATTGTTGGGCCAAAAAAAGAAAAAAAAACCCCGAAGGGTAAAAAAAAGGTAAAAAACCCCGAAGGGTAAAAAAGCCTGTTAGAGGGAGGATGGGTGTGACAGACTACCAAAGGCATGGCCTGGGTAGCTCTCGAGTGCGGCGGCCGGACGCCCTGTGACATCGTCAGGAATCAATTGCTTTCCTTCAGAGTTGCCATTGTTGTAGTGGTAGTTGTTGGCGGCGTCGTCCGGCATTGGTTGTTGTGGTTGTGGTTGTGGTTGTGGTTGTTTGTTGGCGCGCACCTCCATCCTTTCCTCCCCGCGATCTCGGCTGTTGTCTTGTGTGGGCTCGAGTCGCATTCCGTATTCCTCATATTGATCTTTGTCGAGGTAATCTGGTCTGGCAGAATGGTGTTGTTGTATAAGAGGGGTGGTGACGACCCAAAGGAGGAGACTACTAAGGGAGGACGTATGGGCGAGGATCTACCACCAGCTTTGGCCGACGGGAAGATCCTGAGCGAGCGGTCGATGTTGTGGTTGTTGTTGTTCTTCGACGCGCGCCTCCATACGCCCCTCACCCCTATCCCTTCCGTCATCTTGTGCGGGCTCGGGATCTTCGTCATCGACGGGAAATTGGAGTTCTGCAAGCTCATTCTCGATCCGCTCATCTTCGGGCAGGATGGGATTGCCGTTGTCGTCGTGGAGAATATATCCTTCGCCGACGGTACCATGATCTTTTATCATGTGATTGTATGCTGCAATGGCGGTGCTGTGTGTTTGCATACAGGCCCAGCAGATGAAGGTGCCACATCCTGGACACTCAACCTTATCGCAACCATCATATCTGACGATCGGAGTTGAGCATCCGGGGCAATCTCGGGCCTCAAGGTCTTTTTTGGCCTGTTCGAGGTCTGTGTCTATCATCGACTCACAGGGACTGTCGTTGTCATGTTGGTGGCCGCACGTGGTGCAGAGACGCACCAGACAATCCGGGCATGTCTTTGGTGTGCCCATGGAGTCTTCGGTCTTGTGTGTTGGTTGGTAGACTTGGCGGCACCCTGGGGTGGGGCAGTGGCGTACAAGATTAGGGTTGCGTGCCACGAAGGCGTTGGCGGCCAGGTCGAGAAAATCCTCAAAGAGTGCGGGAGGTAGGTTGTTGGCGAGACACTCGAGGTCGATAGGCTGGCTGCATAACTCTCCGTTATCGTTCTGCTCGGTGCAGCGGAGAGGCCCCTTCTTGTGGTTGGCTCTGTATGTCTCGAGCAGGCACTCGGCGCAGAAGAGTGATTGATGTCCGCAAGATGGCAGAACGGGCCGTTTGAGGACGTCAAAGCAGGCCATGCAAGTACGTTCTGACTGGATCTCGGGAGCGCGAATGGTAGTGGTGTCGAGGAGGGTGCTTTGCTTAATGAGCTCCTCAAGCTGTCTCTTCATGTTGGTCACAGCCAGCCTGTTGTAGCCGGTAACGGTGATGTTGGCCATGGTCTCTGATCGCTGGACCTCGGTGGTCACTCTGTCGCGGAGGGCGAGGACATGAAGTTCGTTGAATTTCTTAGAGATCGTACTCATCTGGTCGTAGGGTACTCCAACACGGGCCTCGAAGGCCTGATCACAACGGAGGTACTCCAAATAGTGGTGCGCGAGGTTTTTGACTGCCATCGCGGCTTCGTCGCTGTTCTCGAAGGTGATCTTGACGGTACAGCGCAAGTCACACTTTTCTGGGCGAGTGTAGTGAGAAATTCTCGCGAACGTCCGCAGGTGGCTGAGAAGCTGCCGATATTGGTCTGCGACGTCTTTTACTCCATTATTATCCCAACTAATCTTGACCGTGCTGGCGCAGCCAGTCCAAATATGGGTCTTGTTGGTAGCGTCGAGCTCGAAACCGGTAACCTCTCCGCCGGCTGTGATGGTCATGTCTACGCCTAACTTGTGGCGGACGACGGAGCCGTTGGCGGGGATGATGGAGGTACGGTTGGCGATCATGGTGATAGAAGACATGATGCGAGCTGATATAGTGTAGTGGTAAAGGGGCCGGACGATGATAATGCCGGACTATGTACTGACGCGGAACGACTTAGGAGCCGAAAGATAGTTATGGCGAACGACTGAGGAGCCGAACGATAGTGAAGTTGAACGACTAAGGAGCCGAACAATATATAGTTGGAGGATGTAATAAAGTGGAGTAATCAGAGTGAAGAGTAAAGTAGTGAGTGGCGAGATGAACAGCGGTTTGTAAAATAGCGACTTGAAGAAGTAAGACGAGAGTACGATTCAACGAAGTGAGACACAGAAGGAAAGAAAGAAAGAAAGCCCGGGACGAGGGAGCGAGGCAGGCAATTTAAAGGATTCTGAAGGCTCGCCGCAACCTCTCTCCTCCTCACCTTTCAGACCCATTCGTATCCCATTACCAAGCATGAAGAGTCCATACATGATACACCACCTTGCGTGTGAAGTCAAACATCTTTGCGGAGTTGCAATTGAAGCCCGTGTTTGAAGTCAAAGCGAGGAGGATTGGTCATACTGCAGAGTTTTCAAGTCGAAGAGGTGAGACATTATGCCACTTGGCAGCCTTGAGAGCTCCCGAAACTTCATGCCCGGTGGCAAAGTCCGTAAAGCCATCATACACAGTTGCAAAGTCTCTGAAAAGGTGTGGTTGTGGACGGTTTGACAAGAAAGCGGATGCACGGAAGTGGTTCTCTCTACCACTTGGTAGAACAGGATTTAAGACAGCACTGCAAAGAGCTCGGACTTTCGAAAGATGCACACTGAAGGAGTCGAGTAGACGTTGAAATGCCCATCCGCAAGACAGACTAGACTACGGATCAGGTGCTATTGTCACTTGCTGAACAGCCGGGCAGAGTTGTCAACTCATCCCATGGGGATTAGCTTTGCTTTCTCAGGGGCCGTCCAGGGGCCGTTCAGGGGCCGTAAACTGTGCTCCATTATGTGGCTGAAGGCCGTCTACAGCTATTGCAGACTGCCAGCTTGGTAATTTACTGACCAATCCAGGGTTCAGGTACGCGACCAAGCTTTTCTTGGTGGTGGCGAGGTGACCTCTGGAGGTTAAGCACAAGC
Source organism: Colletotrichum sp. SAR11_59 (assembly GCA_025328345.1). NCBI lineage: Eukaryota > Fungi > Ascomycota > Sordariomycetes > Glomerellales > Glomerellaceae > Colletotrichum > Colletotrichum sp. SAR11_59. Next base: position 81,599 of record JAKMXC010000062.1, on the reverse strand, counting down.
CAGAAAAGGCTTGTGGTCGAAGCCGTCAGCTAAATTGCAGGCTGGGTGGCAGAGTCCGTCCAACCCAACCATGGGGGACAGAGATAGCCAACCCCTGAAAACTCTGGCTACCCTGAATTGGTGGTGCCTTGTCAGGAACCGCTCACGGCCCGTTCAGGAGCCATAAACTGTGTGCCACAATGTGGCCAAAGACCATCTACAGCGCACATTTACGGATTTGTGACTCAGGGTCACTTCCATCTCCCGGTCAGGTACGCAAACCTTCCCTTGGTGGCGGCGAGGTACCTCTTCTCCAGCCATCTCCAGCCATGGAGGTAGACCAGAAGGGACTTGTAGTCTGACTTTTTCGTAACCCTAACCCGAAGTTTCCGGCCGCCGCCAGTCCTCAAGGTTCCTGCAAAGAGGTTTTCAGCGCACAGATCATAATCCCTGATTCTCTCTATCACAGTGTCCAAGGTGGGTGACAAGCAAGTAAACCTGTAACGGGAAGAAACGAACGAGACACCAGGGAGATGGAGGGTATCCAAAAAAACATATTTTCCTAACATCGAGCGTAGTAGTAGACCAAAGGGGAGCATGTCCGCTCAAAAGTCGGTCGTCTCTTTTCTGTCATCTGAGCGGATGCTTGGGTCTTTCTCCACTAGCAAAAAGCCACAGTTCCACTTGAAATTATTGATGGTAGAGTTGAAGGTGTGGGATATGGCAACTCGTTCCCTGAACATGGTGCCCCTGAAGATGGAAGCGGCAGCGGGGGCATTCGTGTTGAAGTTACGAATAGGTGAGGCTGATACTAAGCTGGTAAGAGAATGGCGATGAAGTCGAAGATGGCTCCGCGGAGCAAGAGAGTTGACCCGTCTCGAGGAGGGGCAGGATACTGCGAATACCCAATTATGGCCCCAACCCCTCAATGCCTGTTTGCTGCAGCAGGTCTTGTTGTTTTGAGAATTTCCATACGCGTGGCGCAACAAGAAGCGGCTCCAGATATGGCGAGCAACCTCATAGCAGCCTCAACATTCACCCACAGAACCCAGCAATTATTTTGAGATGTATTGGTCTAAATGCACTATGCTACCGAGATATCCCAAACCGAACCGGTCATAAAATCAAAACAAATGCAGGTATCAATAAACGCCAGAAACTCACATCGCTCTTTTGTGTGTTTTCTCATTACCCATCAGAGAGAAAAGGACCCTCCCTTTTAACCCACCACGTAGGGAACGCCCCTCTTCCACTTGAGCTTCTTGCCGTGCTTGCTCTCGTGGTGCCTCGACACGTTGTCCCTGCGCCCGCGGTGGTCGCAGCCGGGGTGCGGGCACTCGCGGATCTCGGAGCGCACGTTGGCGGTCTGCGCGACCTCGGGGTGCCGCGCCTGCAGGTGTCGCTCGAGGTCGCGGACCTGGGCGAACTTGTGCTCGGTGTGGCGCTCGGCGCGGCAGATGGTGCAGACGAGCGACTTGCGGTGGACGCGCTGGTGCTGCTTAAGCTGGGCCTCCTTGCGGAAGGTCTTTGTGCAGCTGTCGGTGGTGCAGCGGTAGGGGTGGTCGGCGGCGTCCGGGGAGGTCGGGGAGGTGGTGCTCGTGGGGAGCGGGGAGGCGGTGGTGGAGGAGAGGGGCCAGACGGGCATGGAGCTGGGGTCTTGGAGAAAGTCCATGTCGTCGGGGATGTAGTCGAGAGACTGCTCGAAGGGGGACGTGTTTGCGCTGCCGAAGTAGGAGGCGGAGAGCTGGTCGCCCGAGAGGTAGTCCGACGACGCCGAGAGGTCTGGGAGGGGGTCGTTGAAGGAAAAGAGGCTCTGCTCGACGTTGTACAGAATGGTAGGGTCGTTGATGATGTCCTCCGGGGAGCTGGTGTCCGTGGGGTAGGGGTAGCTCATGGTGAAGTCGCTGGGGGCGAGCATCTCCTCGTTGATGTAAGTGGCCCAGGCCATCTCGTCCGGCGACTCGTAGAGCTCGGAGAGAGGCGAGCCTTGTGTGAACATGTTCTCCATTATGTCGTGGGGTGCAGCGCATCCGGGCTGGGCCCCGTAGGGCCAGCCGGTGGAAGTCACTGCCATGGTGGTGGTGAGGAGGGGGTCAATCTCGGTGTGGGTAGTGTTATCGCCTTCTAGTCTGCCAACTCTTGTGGAAGTTGCAGCAGACATTTCGATCAACTCCGTGTGCGAAGCTGAAGGTTGCTGGTCAAAGTGGTTGTAGCTGTGGTCGTAGATGGTGGTGGACTCGGCAATGTGCTGAGCGTAGCGGTTTACAAATGGCGTTGGTTGTATGTGAGCGATGTGGGATCTGGAGTCATCAAGTTTAGATGTCCGCTCGAGAAGTTTTACGACGTACTCAGGTCCTTGGCCAACCTAGGGGCGAGCGTTAGTCGCATGTCACAGGGTGAGAAGTAAGTCGAGTCGAAGCCTTACCTGCGCGAATAACCGGCGTTATCTTCACCATATTAGACAGCAACCGACAGGTTCTTCATGTTGCTGATGACTTCCTGGCGCCGAAGCGTGATATGGAAGTCTCGGCAAGCAATAGCTGCGCTGGGAAGATCATCTCCCAAGCTAAGTGTCTCCTGCAACAGTTCCCGTCGCGTGGGAGCACGAAGCATAGAACCAGTTCCAACCTGGAAAGGGTTCATGTCTGCGAGGTCAAATCTCGCGACGTCTTCCGCCCGTCGTGACAGGTGGCTGACGCTGATGTCTGGGTTGCAGCACGACATCCGTCGGTACCGACGTGTCATTGCATGTGCAGGCAACTGAGACTGGTAGGTGTGTTAGCGCCTACGTTTCGTAGAGCGTTGATAAAATCTCTAAATTGTTAGCCTACCTTCTGCATCATATTCGGAAGCGATCCCAAGATTGGAAGCATGGTGGAGTCGACGGGCGATGTCCATGAGGGTGCAATATGGCATCCCCCGTCGTCGGAGTAGTCGTTCTCGGTGATTGTCGAGCAATCCATTTGGTCGCATCCGTCCGAAGCACAACCAATGTGCAGAGACAGTCGCATCAAATCGGATCGCTCGTCAATCTCGAGAGCGGAGGTGCAGGGCGGTTCAGGCACGAGTCGGCCAGGATCGCCATCGTAGTCATATTGGTCCAGACGGTCGTTGACCGGTGGATCATGGTGCAGGGCCATCTTGGCGGCGGGCGAAGCGGCTTCTACAACCAGCGCATTGGTGATGAGAGCGAAAGAAACTTGAGAAGGGTTGTATCGATGATCCGAATCGATGTCAAGCTTGCGTGCAATAGTAGGATGAAGGCGATGTTTGAAGATAGGTAATGTGAGTGTAAGTCGGATGAGGAAAGAAAGAAGGTCAGATTCGAGATGCGCGAGGGATGCCTGGGGATTTGAACAACCCAGTGACTCAGGCAGAAGCTTTCCTACTGGCCGAATGGGCGCTGCCTGTGCCGTTTTCCTGGGGGCGCAGCGATTTGGCCTCAGTGGCCCGTGCGTCGTCCGCAGTGGGATGGTCTACCTGTTGGATGGATTAAATGTTAGGTCACTGTGGATTCGGAGACGGTTTCTCAGCCAATATTCCAGCCACTGTATCGATTCAAAAGATTGAATACTAATAATTATATCAAACACTGAATTCTTGCTTTTTTCTATCCCACATACACCACCTCCCATTCTATCGTGAGCACTTCGATATCTGTAGACCATCTTGAATTCCAACATATAAGTAGACATACAAGCACCCTCCGCAAGCCAGGGCTGAACGGTAGGCGGATTCCTGCGGGGAGAGGCACTATTGGCTGGTGAAGATGACATGCCCCCACTTGGTTGCAGGAAAAAGATACAAAGTGACTTGAGGCCGCCGCGGCTTCCCCATCATGTTTTCCATCCATCGCGCCATTGCGCATGCCTCGTTGTCGAGTTTTCCTTGAAAAGATGATGCAACTACTCGAGGGACGAGCAATTGGAAGTCAATTATTGGCCGCCTTACGTTGAGTCAGTCGGCGGGGTTCGAGTCTCTGCCCCTCCATTGCTGTTGAAAGAGCTCGATATATGGGTGTCTTTCGCCGAGAGACGCAAATCATCGTCATATCCGTCTGTTCTTGACAGAAGACCTTCAATGGGCAGGCTGAAGCTACGCCAGATAGCTTCCCCAACCACGAAGCTTTTGGTCCTGGGTCGAGCAGATTGATTCTTTTTGATATCGCAGCTTCACGACCTATGACGGTAACTGGGGCGTCGCCGGCTCGTGTCTGCGAATCATCACGACGCCGACTGGTCCGACACCACCCTACGCTGACATCGACTGCCTAAGGACGAGGATGGCCAACGTGTTGCGCGCAATACGAAAGACTGCCAACCTACCAGCGTCGATAGGAATCGCCGTGCAAGGTGTCTCCAAGAAGATTCACTCTGGAGTGATCCTACCCGAGCGCCAATATCGACATGACGACCTCCCGACCTCCATCCCTCGAGAATCAAAAGCAACAAACCAATCCCAAAGAATCGTGAGAGAGGGCAAAAAGTTGCGCCGAGGGGGAATCGAACCCCCGGCTCCCCGACGCTGCTGGATGGCAACGGAGAATTTTACCACTAAACCATCGGCGCAGATGGCAGCTGACTCAGCTGATGGAAAGAAGGGCGAATATGCGGACCATGACTGAAGGGAGCGACGAGAGTATCCCTACTACGACTGAGCGAGCGAACGATGACGATGCCGACATTCAAAGACGACGAGATAAGACCAAGTCCGCTACCGAGTGTGCCTCCTATGATCAGTTTGCAACTGTTGCTGGCAGCGCGGAGCAGCTGGATGTCAGCGTGGAGCTGGAAATGCTTACGAGACGGAATGGCAATGGAGGACAGTTGCTGGAGAGCCGCAAGACTCTTATATCCGGAAAGTCTGAAGCCACGGAAAGTTTCATGGAGGTGAGGTTGAAATAAGAGCCGGCATGCGGGGTCCAGCCAAGTAAGCTCTGGTCGTCGCACGTTCCCCTTCTCCTTGGACCTCGCCCCTTCATGCTGGTGGGGACATGGTTCGGGGCTGCTCTGCGTGCTCTCGGCGCCGCGGCGGCAAGGTCTCCACTTTGCTCCGCGTGGTGTCCGCACGAGGGGCGAAGCTGGGGTTTCTCTTTCGGGCCCGTCGTTGCTTCGGGGTTCGCGTTCCATGTTGGTGACGGTGATGGACCGGGCGATAAGGCAGTGGAAGACTGGTATTACACCCGCACGATTGGCTGGGACACATCCTTGGGGCATAAGCGCTTCGAGGGCAGTATCCATTCCCCTCTCCGCACTCCTTTCGTCTTCTTCGCAACCTACTGCGACGCCCTCATTCAAGACGTCAAGCCTCGTCGGTCCTTAAACTCGTTACCCGGGCCAAATCCATTGCACTCCATGAACCGTCATCAACCCCAGCCAGCGGAGTTATTGTCCACGAAAGAGAGGACAGCAGCCCGGGCAACATAATTCATCCCGCATTCCAACCCCCTCCCCATCCAATCCAAACATGCCATCATCTCCCCAGTAGCAACTTCCCCCAAGAACTTCCCCAATTCGGGTGCTGCGTGAGTTTGAGCAAGATACTTGCATCCGCGCTAGCGCCGCCTTACGCCGCCGCCCCGCCCCATCTGATTCGCCGCGCCAACCACACTCACCCGCCACGAACCTCTCTCCGACCTCAAGCCCATCCATGTAAGCTTAACGCAGCTGCCAACATCCCGTTTGTCGTTAAGCTTAGTCGCGGAGCTCGTCGCTAGCAGCAAATAAGAAAAACTTGCTCAATTGGCGGCTGAGATTGGTTCACCTTCCCGTTACAGCGTCTCTCCCAGTGAAGCAGGCATGCGAGCCCGGTCTAGACGTGATGCCGAAGCCAGCAGAGATGGCACGCTGCCCTAGGTCTGCTCTTTCGCTTCGTTGTGGCGTCCTTTCCTGCGCAGGTTTCTCGCAGCTGGCCTGCCCGACTAGTTGTCTGCCAACCACATCCCAAAGGGCAGCAACAGCTCCCATCCTTGCCATACCTACCTTTCCCAATGGGAAGGATAAGCTAAAACATTTTAGAACGCAATCTGCATGTTCCTTTGCGGGGGTTACAACACATGCAAACAAGCAGCTAGGTAATGTTGGAAGGGTATATATAACCGCGAGTGCCTCTGCCTCTTGGTGTGGCATCGCACACTCTTCAGTCTCGAGTCTTGGCAAGATCTCGTCCCATCAATCGACCCGCTGAACAAACTTAAGCATCACCATCTCCACACGCAGATCAGCAGGAACGAAAAACCAAAAATGGCCCCCAAGACCCTCCTCCTCGCCCTCGGCGCCGCCAACCTGGCCGCCGCGCACTTCGGCCTCGCCTACCCCTCCTGGAGAGCCGACACCCTCAAGGGCACGAACGAGACGGGATATTCGCAGTGGTTGTACCCATGTACGTTCCCTCACCCACCTCCCCATCTTCTTTCCACATCAACATGGCCACCCCTCCACATCACCAGTACTAACACATCCACCCAACAGGCGCCGGCGTCCCCTACGGCACCGGCAACGTCACCGACTGGCCCCTCGACGGCGGCTCCCTCGAGCTCGACCTGCACCACGACTGGACCTACGTCTTCATCAACCTCGGCATCGAGGCCGACGGCAACGTGACCACGCACAACATCACGCTGACCCCGCAGTTCTGGAACGCCACCGGCAGCGGCGTGCTCTGCGTCGAGAAGCTCAACCTCACGACGCCCGCGCGGGAGGGGCAGCGGGGGAGTATCCAGGTGGTGACGGTGGGCGACGCCGGGGCTGGCCTTTACAACGTGAGTTACCCCGTGTTTTCCACGTTTGCCCTGTGTTTTGGTGGCCTTGAGAATGGAGGACTGGGAGGAGAAGAGTATGAACTGACGATGGGATTTAGTGCGCCGACATCCGCTTCACGGCAAACGCGACCACGCTCCCCTCGGACCAGTGCAAGACGGAGGGCGTGGAGGTGTACACCGTCAAGGAGCAGAGCGCCAACGGCACCGTCGAGGAGGGCAGCGGCAGCGGGAACAGCAGCGGTAACTCGACTTCCGGCGGCGGCGGCAGCAGTGGCGCTGCGGGACGCGGCTCGCACGTGGTTGCGCTGACGTCCATCGTCGGTCTGAGCATGGCGTTCGTCTTTGGGATGAGTCTGTGAGGTATGTGATGCGACGGGTAGGGGGACAAATTGTGACGTGAAGGGGGGAACATCACGAGAGAGCATGAGAAATGTGTTGTTGTGTTATGTGCGTGGGCGTGTGTGTGACGACCCTTTCTAATGTACATGAGTTGTATGCCTTGATACCAGCCCCTCCATCCATCCGCCCACCGTGGATGCAAAATAAAAAGGAGGAAAATATCCTAATGATGCAATATGCTGGTTGTATATGGTATATGAGATGTGCGCAACAGTGTATGATGCAGAAAAATGCAAAACTGGTCCACGTCAACGACGACAAAACCATGTAAAAATGACAACAACTTACTCAATGCAAAAACCAACAAAGAAATGAAAACAAATGCCCAACATCAGTGGTATCTCTCGCAAAACATCCATCTCGTCAAAACATAAAAAAAAAACACAGGTATTAAATCCAATGCAAAAACAAACCTGACGTCATCACATAACATCACCTCACACATCACCTCACCTCTTCACAGCGCTCTGCTCCACAAGGAACAGCTCCCTCATCACCCGCGCCATCGTGATCCGCTGGCTCGGCAGCGGGATCAACATATCACTCACCAGCCTCTCCAGCCTGTCGCGCGGGTACAGCTTCTCCCGCGCCTGCGCGACCTCGCTCAGCCAGATGTACATCATGTCCACCGCCGCGCACGGGGGCCGCGTGCCCATCGGCGGCGGCGCCATCGTCCTATTGACATCCGCGATCATCCAGTACAGCGGGCGCCCGCCCACCTGCGCGCCGCCCTTGCGGCTGCGCGCGTCCGGGAACGGGATCTTGCCCAGCACGTACAGCATCGTGACCCCCAGCGCCCACACGTCCGACGGCGGCCCGCGCAGCTTCTTGCCGATGAACTCGGGCGGGATGTAGTACGGCGTGCCGCCGGTCGTCACGGGCCCCGAGGTGTGCGTGGAGAGGCCAAAGTCGCAGAGGACCGCGCCGCGGGAGGGCGAGTAGAGGATGTTGGCGGGCTTGATGTCGTTGTGCACGAGGGACTTGCTGTGCAGGTAGTGCAGCGCGCCGGCGATGTCGCGCAGGATGGCGAAGGCGTCGGCGCGGGTGCCGGTGAAGGAGTGATCCAGGTGGTTGCGCCAGACGCCCTTGGCGGCGAGGTCTTTGGCGTCGACGTGCTCCATGTAGAGCGAGAGGTACCGCGCGTCGCCGCCGTAGAGCTTGACGATGGACTCGTGGCGCAGGTCGTCCTGGGACTGGTACTCGCGCAGCCACATGTCGGCCTGGCGGATGACGTTGCGTTCGTTGTTGTCTTGCGGTTTGGCGGCGGGGTTGGCGGCGGAGGGGGCGGAGCGGGTCTTGAGGACCTTGACGGTGACGATGCCGTCGGGCACGTTGGAGTGCTCGGCGGTGAAGACGGAGGAGAGCGCGGTCGAGGCGATCTGGTCGCGCTTGGTGACGGTGTACTCGTCGATCTCGCAGCCGCCGGGGATGGCGACGGTCTCGCGGGACTGCATGTCGAGCAGGGCGTGGCCGTTGGCGGGGACGAGCGCGCCGCTGCTGCTTGTGGCGGTGGTGGTTTTGGCCTCCGTAGGGAGGGGGAAGACGAGGGGTTTGGCGGCCGGGCGGAGGAACATGATGACGCCGTCTTCTTCGTCGGCGGTGCGCGGCTTCTTATCGGTGCGCGCGGGGTCGGCGCCGGCGTCGAGGGTGAAGGAGCGCTTGCCGGAGGCGTTGAGGGCGTCTGAGCCCGAGCCGGAGTCTGGCTCCGATCTGAGGTCGGAGTCCTGCCTGAAGAACGCCGGGCGCTTCGCCAGCACTCTAAAGTCCAGGACCGACGTCTCGCGCACGTTGATGCGCCATGTGCCTGGCGAGAGCGCCTTTGGCGTTCCGGGGTTGACCGTCCATCCGCAGCTCGACGGCCCGTCGGAGATCCTGGTCAGCGATATGGGCACTTCCGAGCGGTTCAGCAGGATCTGGTTGTCGCTCGCGGGGTCGTAGTACAGCTCGCACCACAGCGGCGGGCGGGGCGTATTGTCATCATCCAGACGTTCCGGGGGGATGCGCACGGAGAACTTGATGTCCTTGGAGGTCTGGGTGACGGCGAGGACCTTGTGCTGCGGCTCCTGCTCGGAGGCGACCTCGGCGCGCAGGGCGAGCCACTGGCAGTTGTAGTTGCCCGGGCTGACGGAGCGGCTGCGGGTGAGGGGCCTCACGAGGATGCGGATGCCCTGCTTGTGGTGGTGCTCCTCGACGCGCAGCTGGTCGAGCGGGACGGCGTCGGGCTGCGGCAGGTCGAGGGGCTCGTCGACGCGGATGCTGCCCAGGCGCCGGTCGATCTCGGTCTGGGAGAAGGGTTCCGTCTTTTCCTCCGAGGGCTCCTCCGAACCAAGGGCCCGGCGGCGGTCGCCCATGAGAGACGGGGATGGGTGGTGGTTGGGAGGACGACGAGGATGGCGGCGGCGGAGGCTCTAGCCGTCGTCGTGGTCCATGCGTTGCGCGCGGATGGCGGGATACGGTTACAATAGACTCGGAGGGGACTCACTCAGTCGCACACGGACTGTGGACGGGTTGGAGCGAGGGGAGTTTGCCTGCGTGCGTGTGTGCAGTGGCGGCAAAGGCAAGGTAAGGCAAGGTGGGTTAGGTAGTGTAGGAATGGCCGGGATGGGATTGGATTGAGAGTGAGTAAGATGTGGTCTGTCCGGGGATAGTCGGCCAGGCAGACGGGCTGAGGCTTGGTAAGGCGGTTGCGCAAGCAGGGTGAGCGTTGTGAGATTTGATGTCGTCTTCGTCTTCTTCTGTTGCGGGAGAACTGGGATCAGACCGTGGATTCCGTGGCGCTTTCGTTGGGTCTGAGGAAGAGTTGCGATGATGCGGGAGGATGAATGAGGAAAGGGAAAAGAAAAGAGGCGAGGGGAGTAGAAGAGAGAGACAGTGGATTTGAGGCACAAATGCAGGAACAGCACGGAATTAAGAGCCGCCAGGGCACAGCCAACAATGAGGGCGCGAGGAGAGGCAGGTCGGCGGAGAGCAGCAGAGACTGGACGTCAGATGAACAGATGGACAGATGAGCCCAAAGTCAACCACCGGAAAATCAGCGACAAGTCAGTGACTGACTGACTGACTGATGGACTGAGTGACGGGTGGGATTGGGGCAGACAGTAGACTGGGGGGATGAACGGGAACGGTGTGTGCAACGGGGACGGGACGGGGAGGGACCTTGGGACCTTATGGAGGGCCTGCTGATGGAGTCTCAGCCTCAAGTAGTTTTAATCGGCCGATACGCAGCAGGTACAGAGTAGAGCAGAGAGTGACTGACGGAGAGTCCTGACCAGCAGAGAGCTACTAACCGATGGGCACGGTGAGATTGTGGTGAGTTGCGCAAGTCAGTAGGACGGCACAGCAGTCTTGAATGTTTCTGTTTCGTCTCCCGATGGCCGGGGAGCAAGAGACAGATATGCTCTGAGAGTGTGTTCAGAGTCCAGAGTGAGATCTGGCACAGATGTGTTGAGAGAGAAATGCTGCAGCTTTCAGTGCAAGTTGTGGAAGAAAAAGAGTCATCGAACCCTGTGGAAGAACAGACACGGGTGCCTGGCCTTGGGTACTTTCTTGGGGAGAGAGGGGGGAAAGGACGGATGCCAACTGGATGAGATGGGCTGAACTGCTGCAGGATGGCCAGAGGGGAATAGCGTCTGTTGTCCTCATTCGAGATCTTGCAGTGCGCTTCAGCCCTGGTCGATGGGTCAATGGGGATCACAAAGTACCCTGGTGCGCATCTTCCGCGTGGAGTGACTTTGGCATGGGCAGAGCGACACGACTTCTGGGCGTCAGATAGGCAAAACGGCAGCTGTGCTGACGGTGCCCAGCCACAGTCAACGCCTCTGCAACGGCCTCACGGATGGAGATGAGAGGGCGCCGACTCTGAGATCAGAGAGTGTGCTGATACGGCGTAAGCACTGGCAGCCGGGACGAGAGATAGGTGGTCTGCAGGTCTGCAGTGCCGGACGGTTCCCTGGCAGTTGACCGGAGCCTGACACAGGTTCGATATGGAGGCAAAGTCACTTGACTTTGGTGTCTTTCGTTTCTTCACGGGTCGGCATCCGTGTGGGAAGAGATGGAAACACAGAGACAACGGGCCGTCGTGACTGGGACAGCCGTGGAAGGAGAGTTGTGTTCATGAAGAAAGTGTCTGTCTGTCAGAAGATTCAACACTGGTATCGATCAGGCTGGGCGGGTGTGTGAGATCTGGGCGAAGACAATGACGAACAGTTGGACTGCGATGAATCCAGATGAGCGTTGGATGAGCGTCGATGAGTGACAGTGAGCCAACGGCCAGTATTGTCAGCCTGGGTGTGCTAAAAGAGTCATGCGGCATGATTGGCTCGTCTGGCGAGGACGATGACTGAGCCTCCTTCCATTCTTCCTTCCGGGCCATCTGGTTCCTCCCTCTTTCCTTTTCTTCCTTCGTCTCTAGGCCCTGTTCAATGCCAATTCAGGCTGCGCTTCAGGCTCTCTCAGCCTGCAGCGGCGACTTCCACCACTGGAAAAGTCCGAAAAGCCTGGCCTGGCCGGGCAGTCACCCATCACCAGTCAGTCACCTCACCCGTTACTTCCTGCCTGCTCCCAATGGAAAAAAAAGTCGTCTCGTGGCTTCGGTGGGTGGAGACACTTTGACACTTGCAGCCAATAACGCAGTCTCCCATTGGCTGTTGGTCAAATGCCATGCCACCCTGCATACCGCCCCCCTCCTCCCATTGGTTCACTCTTGGATACCCACAAGTCCGACTGGGTCCCATTGGCTCGCTAAGGTGGCGGAGCGTGAGATTGCAGGGCTAAGCTGCACCCTTGTGGCTCTCGTGTCCCGATTATGGGAGGCGCGACAGGGGTGCCTGCGCCTGGGAAAGGCCCCCCGCTAGCCCCAACATGGCGCTAGCGCTGCCTGGCCCTGCCCGTTCCCGTCATTTCTGCATTCCTCTCCGGCCGACACGTGACTTTTTCGCGATGTTTTGAGTCGGCCTGATGTTCGTCCGACTCTGGCTTCACCACATTGCGTCCCGGCACCCCCCCGACCAACTCATTCCCGCACTCCTCGGTGTCTCCACGCACTGAAACTGGCCATTGTCATCACCATCGAGCCCAGTCAAACCCAGCACAACCTGCGCCTGCGCTCACCGACCCAAATCAACTCTCTCCCGACAAACCGCCAAAATGATTCCCATCACCCGTACTCTCATCTAGATGCCTCTCATGTCGTCCGAAAAAGCCCACAATAAACAAAGTACACTGAACCGAAGCCCACGGCCTCCCCCCGACTCTTCACCCCATCACCCTCCGCCCTCCTAACCACCTCTGCATCAACCCCCCGACTCCGACTCGCCCTCTCCACGCGAATCGATCTTCATCTCCTTCCGCCATTACGCCACAATAACATGGACGAACCGTGTCAATCATGGCCTTTCTGGAAGTTTGGGATGAAGAGAGATGACCTCTCCACCAAGCTGCAAGACCAATACAACACCATCCCCTCTAGCATCCAGGACCCCGACGCCTTCCACCACGATGTTTACGAAATCTCCCGCCTCGCCGATACCGCCGACGAATTCCACCGTCTTATGCGCGATCGCAAGGAACAGCGCCTGAAGGAGCTCAACGCGTCGCTTGACCTCGCTGCAGTCGAGATCATCGCCAACCCCAAGCTCGTCGGCACCGCTCAGTGGTCCCACGCCCTGCAGCTCTTCCGCTCGCGCTCCCTCGACTCCCTCGTCCGCCTCTTCTCCAGCTACCTCCCCAACGACTACCCCACCCACCAGGGCTACTACTCGGCCTCGTCTACCGGCTCGTCCTTCAGCGATCGGTGCAGCGTCCGCACGGCGAGCACCAACCTGAGCAGCCTCGACGAGGACGGCGGTCCTACCTTCTTTCACGATGACGACGAAAAGCCTGTTATGACGCATGAACCCTTGTCTATGTCCACCTCCATCTCGTCTTCTGCTATTACTACGGAGCTCCCCCCCTCCCCTCGCTCCATGACCATGCAGTCCGAAACCTCTGCATCCTCTCCCATCGACATCGACCACGATGATTACGTCCTCCACAACCTCACCCCCGCGCGAACATTATCGTTCTCAGGATCAGAGTCCGGCAGATTCGCAGGAAGGGTCCTGCAGTGTCTCGACGACGACGAGGAAGATACCTCTCAGTCCGAAGACCCCGACTCCCTGACGACGTCGGTCTCCGATCTCGAGAACCGTTCGACGCGTGAGTCCACCGTGGAGGAGGAGCAACAGCCCGACTACCATTACTACCCGGAACACGCGGTCGACGACGAAGACGACTGCGACGATGAGTTCCCCACCACCCAACTACCCTTTGACATCTTCGACGACGACGTGATGGAGTCTTCAGAGACCCCGACGCCGAAGCCGGAGACGTCCTGCATGCCACCGGCAGCGTCTTACCTCGACAGCAAAACATACTCTTCGCTTCGCTCGATACCCACATCTTCTTTTCGCAGTTCCTCACCAAAGATACCCCACCACCGCCGTCGTGACGCCAGCCCGGCAAAGACCAGCAGCAGTAGTAGCAGCACCATGATGAGTAGCAGGCGGAGTCCTGAAGAGGCGTCGAGCCGCATCCAGAAGCCGCAGCCCGACGCGATGCGCGGGGCGCGGGCCTTGGCGGCAAAAGGGCGCAGGAGAGGGCTGGACTGAGAGAGTCATATTACGTGCAGGGCGGCCTGCAGCGGCGTCGCTGTATATATATGTCCTTCACCAAGTGTACATACCCACACTGTATCATGAGCTCGTAAATTTCCGTTTTTCCGTTTTTACATGACTTTGTCTCCTGGCCTTGCTTCGTTTTAAACTGATCATATGCGCAGCGCACAACTAACATGACTGTTTCGCATTCTTTTGTTTTAGGGTGACTGACCTATTCATATCAATATTACCAGTGCAGATAGCCCAGCCGATGCCGCACCGTATCCCGCGATCCGTTTGCGACGTCGCGTGCGCGCAACGTGCTATCCGTGACGGCGGGCTTCGGGACGTTCGGGGCGACTGACCGCGTCAGGTGAGTTTGGTGGCTCAGCGTGTGGGTTATGTTTGTACCTCTGCCTTGGCTTGGTGGTGTCGAGTGACCTACCCGTGAGGCTCGTGAGGCTAGTGTCTTACGGAAGGGTCATGACGTCAGGGGAGAAAAGAGACCACGGTCAACGGTGCTGAGAGGTGTACGGTTTGGGAGTTGGTCTTTTCTGGTGGAGGGTGCTATTTTTGGACGTTTAGGGCTGAAGTGAGGCCGTCGCGAATGTCGCGATGTTTGGTGCCTGCCAAGTGGTGATGCCTGCGCAACATGTAGGACCACGTTTCAAGGTGAGTGATCATCCATAAGGCCATAAATCTAGCTCCAAGATTCGAGGCCAATACATTTTCTCTTGCATAAGTGTTTTATCCCGATGGTTGTCGCAAACAGGAAACTCGCTATGAGTTTCCGGAGACTTTTGGCTGCGTGGCGCGACCATCTCGCCGTGGCCGCAACCAGGCAACTCTTCCCCGTTCACACGACACCACCACTTAAATGTTGCAAGCCTCAAGGCCAAGACCAAGACTCTATTGACCATTTGGTGCACGTTGTGGTTCGTCCACAGCATAGATGGGCACATATCACCGATCCATTACAGGAAAGGGGGGTGAGACCCGATCGTTTTTATGGTGCACGCTAGAAGCAGCAAAGATGAAGGCTCCGACAAACTACACAACCATTGAAGACAAGAACGCAGATGCATTTTCTTAAGAAATTCGATCGTGTACAGGTTTTTAGAAGGCCTTTGGTCAAGAGCAAGCCCTTATGATCATGGTCGATTGAAGTCGAGCAGGAAGACAAACTTCTTTGAAAATCGTCAAAGAATGTACATACCAATTGAATTTATTCGCATCTTGAATTTGTGGACTTTCTGACGTTCGTATTGGATTCTCAAGTCCTTTGGGCTAGAAGAAAATTATTTTGTGGTCACATTGTCTGTTAAGCATGTATGTATTTTGTTGCCTAATACCTTGTTGTAGCATTTAGCTTGCGTCATTGCTTATTGCGGTAGTGGTTTAGATTTGAGAGTTTTTGAATTGAGCCAAGTGAGCGAGATGGGATTGTTTTCAAGCCAAATTCTAAATTCTAGCAAACGAAGCAGTGAACAAGCCCAACATGATCACACCATCCAACTTACTGAACTTGCTGAGGATATCGTTTCCTTCCGATCCGAGAACCTCGCCCAGAGCCGTCGAGGCGACAAACTGGACTTGTTTTCTTTCTCAGAGTCCAATATTGTAGACTTTCGCCGCAAGCCGATGGTGAGCAGAGGACTGCAATAGAGGTAGTGAGGGAAGGGATCTCACCTGCTTGGTCTGTTTCAAGACGAACACAACAGCCAAGGCAAGAAGTGCGGTAGGAAAAGCCACGACGATGGGCCACCACCAAGGCGGGTTAGATGCTAAGGCATCAACATTCATACCGAAAACACTCTATCGATACCCTTCAATATTAGCTTCATAAAGACCCAAAGAAGAACGCTCTTCATACCGCAACAAACATAGGCGGAAGGAAAATGAACTATCAGATGAGGCGTTAGCAGGCGAAGCACGAACTGGGCGGGAACTTACTGTGATCCAGCTGAGGCGCTTCATACTCATGTTGTTTGATCTTGACAACTGAGCTTCTGCTATTGAAGTAAGGTTGAACTCCTACTTGTAGTCAGTTTAGGCTCGGTAAAAGAGCGAAAGGCGACGTCGAAATACTAGTTGAATAAGACTCTGGGACATCTCTTTCAATGCCTTAAGTTCTATCTCATGAGAGCTTTGTAGTCTCTCCACCCCGAGACCGAAGGCCTTCAAGTCCGACTCTTCTGAATCTTGGGTGTCCTCGGGGAGTGTACGCTCGCTTGGTTGGGTGGGCGGCTCACGAATTGTGGATGATTTAAAAAACCGTTCCCGTAATTCCTTCAAATCGGAAATTTGCTTCCTAGAGGCTTGCTCAACATGGTCCCAAAGCAGAGAATCATTTAATAAGGCCTGAATAAGATCGCCATTCAACCCTCGCGCCTTGAGTACACTTATGCGCTATCACAAGTCAGTCTACAGGTTGCTTCCTGTCAAGGCTTAGCTTACCATGTTCGATAAGTGTCTTTGTGCTGATTCAAAGGTCCTCTTCCATTCGCTTTGCAACTCTTCCATTAGAGGAGTGAGAAGCGCAGAGGCGCGAGGCGGAAAATGTGCGTATTCAGACGTGGTGAAGAAGGCTCTGGGTTCCAAAAGTGGTCGCGAGGCCGCCGTTGTGTCGGTCTTTGTCATGATCCATAAGAGCCTAACTATTTGTGAGGTGCTTCTTATTTTTGGAATATAATTGAACTGTTGACCGTTCTGGCTGTATGAGGAAGCCAACGTGAGAGAACTGGTGGTAAAACGGCATTCGACAAAGCCTTAATATATTAGTACCTTAGGCTGTCGGTGCTTACATGTGACACCTACAATTTTCTTTTGGCAGCTGAGATAAACGTGATTTTCTGTCCATGGTCCATTCATGGGCCTGCCACATTGGTTTTGCTCTTGGTGAAGTTAAATTATCCTCCCTGTCCCAGACCCGACAAAGGTAGCCGGTCTTCCAGGTCACTAAGAGTGCTCCATTTGCAAGAAAGCTGGCGGGAAGATGTCAACAATAACGTACAACTCCTTGGGTGGAAAGACAACTCACAAGACTCGCTTGGATTTGATGTCGTCCTCCATGAAGTTTTGTCTACTTTCGGACATGAAGTTGGTGTTGGATGCCTCGAGGCCGAGAGGATAATTTCTTGCGTAAAGGCTCTTTATCGATAACTTTCTAATGGCTGGCATGGGATCGAAGTACAATTCGAGATCGTTGTTACCATCGCCATAACAGTCCCTCCACTCAGACGCCTTTATCGACGCCAAAATGTTTGTGCATTTTGGGAGAAGGTCATTCGCAATCTCTTGGTGCCCATTCTGAATAGCGAGTTGAAGGGGATAAAACCCGTAAGGGTTCTGTTTATCTGTGCGAGCCCCCTTTGCGAGAAGTATTGCTGCAACCTCTCTCCAACCTCTACTCGATGCAGCATGGAGGGCAGTTTCATGCTGGCCCCCTTCAGCATTGACATCTGCCCCTTCGTCGATGAGCGTTGTTACAATGTCAATGTGTCCTCGCCAGGCGGCATCTTGGAGGGCATCTGCGTATATCCCCCCGATTTCTGATTCTTCGACGCATGTCACTACTCTCTTGAGAGCTTCTGTCATGATCTCCAGATGTCCCTGCTGAACAGCAGCTAGAAGAGCCGTTCTACATAGGCGCCGTAGGTCACTAGTCTCTGCCTGGCCGTCGAGAAGCTCTATCACTCCCCGTGTGTCCCCGTTCAACACATGATTGAAAAGACGAGCATGAGGTTCTTCTGAAAGCACAACATCTCCTGGGGCAACCATGGACTCTTTGGGGTTCTCATGACTTTTCGGTGGTGATGAAGATGAGATACTCATTTTGATGTTGAAGAATCCGATCGTTGCATCTAGTAGCGTTGCATATACGATGTCAACGGCGTCAACATGTTATCGCTTTCTTGGGTCAGTATCATACGTGATAAAGTTCCCTGTTTAGCCCGCGTATTTGTGTTTCAGTAGTTGCGATCTGTAGGTAATTATGTGGTGATCAACGAGTAGTGGGATAAAATTTCCATGAAGTGGCAGTTGACTTCCAACACCAAGAGTTGGCGATTGTACGTGAGACGCTGATGGAAGGAAGAGACGAATAATAATAATCTTCATTGTCGAGGAAGGCTGTGATCGGCATTCGTTTCTTTCTGACAGAACAGTCGCCCTGTTTTGGCCATGCCGTGGAACACACCATCAACCACGTCACCTTGCAGATAAGCTGATTACTAGGCACCAGTAACGGAGCTAGGCAGCAGATCCTTTTACCGAATTCCAATTCCTGTGGCTCTCAACAAACGACGAGTCGTAAACACAGCCTGATGTACCGCGTAGTGATACAACTCCGAGACCATTCGGCCCAGCCATGGACGCAAATTCCCTCCATGGCTGACTACATTTACTATCCAAGACAGCCCCGCACCGATGGATGAATGAGGTTGGTGAAAAGAAGAGTCGCTAGGCGCTGTGCCGCATTCATACCTAAGCGTTGCCAATCGCTGCCCTCGCCTGCCAACGTCTCCTCCACCGTCCTCCTCGAAGTACCGCCCTCTTTGTGATACTCGGAGCTGTATTAATCGTCCCATCTTTTTAGCGGAAAAAGAGCCCATTGGCGGGCATTTGCCCCTCACATTTTAACTCTATCAATGTCTCGCCGCCGAGAAGTCCGATGAACACGATCTGCAAACAAACTTTGCCGGGGAAGTGTGCAAAGTGGGATACTGCCATTGGGCTTTACCAGCAGAATTTGCATTCCACCCATTCCACGCTGCGGTCGCATCTCGCAACGCGACTGCCTTGGTAGCATAATTGGCTCAGTCGCTTTTCAAAACTCCTTTGCAATACGGGAGAAAAAGGCTGCGATTTCGGCAAAATTTGTCCTCCAAGACACAGCTGAACTACTTTGTCTCACAAGCAGCTTTTTGGTTGCTTCGGTGTATTTTGTAACTTATCTGCCGGCCGGCCGCTTTTCTCTGCCTCCGAGGCCGTGTGTCACCAGCCATCCCTCTGGCATCCGACTAATGTCTTTGGGCTTGAGTTCGTGAGTCTGAACGGCTGCGGTGTTTCGATGAGCCTGGCCAATTATATCATCCTCGGGATGTAGCTTGGGTGACCCGGATATCTGGGAATTTGCATGGATCTGCAGTATTCAGATGCCTGTTTCTGGGATGTCTGCCTCGACCCGTTTGACTGTGAAGTGGGACGATAGTTGGTGACGTATTTTGGACGACGCGAGAACGAACGAAACAAGCCAGACTTGAGCTTACAGAAAACTGAAGCTGATATCTTGCGGAAACACGACGAAATGAAGACATCTACGCAAGACCTGGTAACGCTGCCTTGGCCAAAGACAAAGAATAGAGTCACACCGAATTAGTGATCGGTTCGTCAACAAAGTCGGTAGTAACATGAACGCGACTATTTACGTCACGCGTGAGATAGCACCGGTTAAAATATCGCTGACGAGAAGGCGACAGGGAGTAGGGGACAACACGCAAATGGCGTGAAATGGTACCCTGGTGGTTGCCAGGTACACCCGATGAACGTCCCGAATTGCTCTCCTGATACGCTCACCTGCATAGTCGATCTCCCGCCGTCGTAGATATCCATTTCATAGGAAGAAGATTGGCGCTTTCATACACTCCCACTTAGTTTAAGATCTATTGAGTAGACAACCTTCCTCAGACAACAAGACGGAGTCTTGAAGTATTTGTCACTGTGGAAGCAAGCCTAAAGGGTGAGGCATACTCACAAGATGGCGAGAGATCTGCGAGTTTTGGTTGTGCCTCAGCGTCAACATCCCACAGGCGAAGACAGAGAAGCGGGAGGATTCACAAACGGTCCTCGGCCACCGATGCTCATCCAGGACATTCCCGAGGCAATTATCTGCCTGGGAGGGGTCAAATACACGGCCTCGGGCTGGAGGCAATCTTTTTGGACATTGTCGTCTCTGTTTGGGAGTTTCAGCCAGCAGATCTATGCAAACAGTAAAGTGAAGGGCCGGCAATCACGGACTTCTCAACTCCGCACCACGCGGCAATCCCGTCGGCTATCACTCCTCATTTGATAATATGCTTCTGGGGACCTTTTCAGCTGAACTAATCCTGACTACGAAAACGTTATAACATTAAGAATCAGCCAGCCCGTCTTTCAGTGTCTCTATCGTCTAGTCTCAGAATGAAGGAAAGCTCGTCGGAGGACCGCCGCCAAGAAAGTGCTCATGATGACTGTTTTGGGACATGTTGCCAAAAGTAAATCAGCTAGAGAAGTTGTGGCAACTTGATTTTCCGCACAATTTCATGATTTGTCGTGCCGTTCCTGAGAAAACATCCTTTCCCAGACTACGGCACGTGTTCGGAGATTATTAATATTTCCCGATGCCGCGGGCCGCCGACAGAATACAAACCCCTTTCGACTCTATTCTGACCCTCGTTCTGCATCGGTAAAAGTGGTGTGCTGTTTGAAGCCTATGCAAGGCATATGCGCCATCGACTTTGACGCAAGTTCACAAGGTAATGACAGAGATGCAGGTTTGAGGTAGACATCATGGTTCAAGGTACGGTTGCATGGCTGGAGTCTCGGCAGGGCAATCTTATCCTAGATGTACTGACGACGATCGCTTTCCAGGGCATCCGAGCCTTGGCCCCGGGGAACCGCAAGGTTTGTGTCTTATCACACGCCATGGGCGGTGTTCAACCTCAAGATTTAGCGTGTGGGAAGAGGCAGGGGTAAAACTAGATTAGCTTCAACTGTCGATAACGACTCCGAAGCCGCCTTGGTAACTCAAATTGATCGGCTCCGACTTGAGGGCCTGTGGGCATTTTGAGAATACCAGTATTCGCCATAGTGGAGCATGGTATTTAATTTTACACGGACAGAAACAAACGAGCGGGTGACTCCGGCACGAGAGTTTTGTTTCAGCCGAAGGTTGGACGTTCATTTGGCGACGGGGCTGGGCTGGCACCAGCTCAGTCCAGCCTTGTAATGACAGGACAAAATCCTGGGTGTTAATTCCTCGAATACTGGCGGGAATAGACATTGCGTGTGACGGGACTTTTGAGTTTGACCTCACCGCGCGTGCCGTATGGCGGTAAGCAGACCGCGCGTAGGGCATACCGGGGACCGAGCCCACCTCTAGCAGCGTTTCGGGGGATTTCTAGCATGATGGTTGACATCCGTATCCCCCCTTCTGCCAAACCAAGCTCTGCCCCTTGTCTGGAAAAGCGATTGCTTCGCACGGATCTCATACGGAGGCAAGATGTCGCCAAAGGAATGCACGAAGTCATTCGTGGTCCCTAAAACAACGCCAGTATGCAAATAGGCACGCCGAAAGCCTGCTTACACTTAGCTAGGATGCCCGTTTTGAGGCAGCTTTCTCTAATAGTTCTTCAGCCGCTTTCACCGTCACGCTTCTCTGCTAGCGAGTAGATTACCGAGAGACGGCCGGTCCCCAACTGCCAATAATACAACAGTTCAAACGGCGACTTGCGATGCTTACACCGGTAAGGCACCTCCCCGATTGGGTCAACAGAACTGACATCCTTTTCTTGGCGACGTAATGGTACGAATGCTAGTGGTTGGTATAGTTTAGGCTCAGCTCTTCTGAGTCTTCAGACGAAGGCACATGTAGAGATGGTGGGTTACCAGTAGCCTCAACGCACAACCCCTACATACGTTAAACTATAATCTTACGCTGCCAGTCTATTAGGGCACGGGCTGGGCGAAGCTTGTGCAGCCTCGTGGTTACCGAATACGGCCGACTGTTCCTTGTACATGGTACTGATCTGACTAGTTGACCATTTTCTTGCTTGTTGAACCCAGTAACGGCTTGATACAATGACTTCGCTCTCGCAGATAGACTTCGCCTTGAGATTGAGAGCCATTACGGAGAGGTTAACTGTAATACGAGTATAAATGCTCCATATCCAGCTTGCCATCTATGCCACGTAGTCGGGTCATGCGTCTCGCCCTCAAAGCCAAGACATTTGAAAACAATTCCAACGTACTATTAAGAAGCAATCTCACACCAAATTCAGAATGGAATCTTACTCGGCAGCTGGGCCTAACGCCCCTGGGCAGTCCAAGCTATTTCTCAACCCTGCCGGCATCAATCCACCGGCAGACAGAGCCAACCACACAAGTCTCTGGCGAAGGACGGACGTTGGCAATATATACAGAAACACGGAGTACGTCACGGCTCCAGTCACCCCGCCTCTTCTAGAGCATTGTGGGCTCACTGGCGAAAAGATTGCATCTCTCCAAAAACCAGTCGAGGTTTTGGACATGTGTTGCGGAGCTGGAGTAGTTTCCGCGCACATCCAAGCGATGATCAAGGAACAAAGAAGAGAGAAAGACGGAGTTGTGAGACTAACTTGCTCTGACTCAAGCGAGGCTCAACTTCAATACGTCAGAGAGAGGATCAAGGTGGATGGCTGGGTCGATGCCAAAACCGTTCATGCGGACATTGCAGTAAGTGGATGTGCATAATGCTTCAGCCTCTTCTCAATTACTTGTACACGTGCACTTTACCCGGGTGGATCTCGGAACTTAAACTGCCAATAGTGTCTTCCCTTTCCGTCCAACAGTTTCGACTACATTGTCGTCGGAATGGCACTGATGGTAGTCGCTGATCCGTACACCGGGCTCTCTGGTGAGACTCGATGAAGACGTCACAGCATGTTAACGCACTAACGGCCCTTTTCAGAATTACAACGCGTTCTTAAGCCTGGTGGCCGAATCGCTACATCTACCTGGGCATACGAGGGCTGGGTCCCCGCCACTCGCGAAGCGGTCGCAGACCTCAGGCTGCCTGGCCAGAAGCCCGTGCCATGGCCCCAGGAGTCCCACCAGCTCACCCGGATCTGGTCGCCGGGTGCATGGGAGGACGAGTACTTTACATGCGCCATGTACAATGCGGCCGGCTTCGTCGACGCGGCAGCCAAGACTGTTACGAAGGATATCACGTTT
Organism: Colletotrichum sp. SAR11_59; assembly: GCA_025328345.1. Lineage (NCBI taxonomy): Eukaryota > Fungi > Ascomycota > Sordariomycetes > Glomerellales > Glomerellaceae > Colletotrichum > Colletotrichum sp. SAR11_59. Next base: position 58,856 of record JAKMXC010000062.1, on the reverse strand, counting down.
GAGACACCAGAGCAGTTCTGCGCCGTGTTGCAGGGCCTTGAGTTGGGTGTCACGGAGAGGTACTGGTCCAAGGAGCAGAAGGAAAAGTTGCGACCGAAGTTAACTGCGACCATCATTGAGTATCTCAACAAGAAGTACCGGGGGAAGCCATTCGAGACCGAGAGGACTGCTGTGTTTGCCAGTGCAACCAAGCCTTTGGGATGAAGTCGGGCTTAGTTCCCGCCTCACAGGACGACTGCTAGCGAAAGGTGCTCGATACACAAAGATATGATATGGCCGTGGAATAAATTCCTGTTCTTCCGGTGTGATTTGGACTTTTAGCCTCGCGCGAGTGAATGAATCTGCCAAACGTCCGATGGACTTTATGACAGATAATGCGATGAAGATGTTTGACATGTAGTCAAAATAGACGGCATAGGTGAAACGTAGTTCACTTAGTTCTGTGAATGAGCCACTAGAAGAACAACGTAACCATGTCCTCGAAGTATGCTTAATTTCAGTTGAGGGACGTGAGGCCTTGAGATGAACAATCGATTCTCTGAAGGAAGCTGGACCAAGGTGGAGGAGTGCGAGAACCTCGCATCGGCATACCTCCGAGACCAAAGCGCCATCCCAAGGCGGCCTTCGGATCCTCAAAGCCATCCTGATAGCGTAGACAGTTCTCCCAATTCCTCATGCAGTCACTTTCTCCGGCATGGATTACGGTTACGTTATTTCTTTCAGGTATCCGATCATTCCGACCTCGATCAATCGTTGCCGTAAGTAGTGACCGACCCGACCAAGCCTGAGCAGCTCTGATCCGGAAGAGTCCGAGTCAGCACATGCATTCCGGAGAACTCCAGCATTTGATGAGGCCATGCACCCAGCCCCGGATTGGGAATGTAATAGCGCTACCTGACGCCATAAAAGTCCTCATGAATAGCGGTTGTTGGTGGACAAGCTGATGCTAGCTAAGAAGCGATTTTGTTTCGATGCTCTACTCGTTCTTGAACGTACGGATACAGGGACCAAGACTCGAAGATACCGGACGCCGAAGCCAATGTCCATGTATCTCGGCGTTCATAAGTCTTGACTTCTACCTCAATTAGGCTATTTAGATGTGTAATCTGCATATCAATCGCAATAGTTTTGCTTCCGGCGTGTGGTTCAATGATTTGAGAATCCTATCGAAACTCACTCTGAAGCCCAGCGTAAACCAAACTCCATACAACGCCCGCTATCTTGGGTTTGACAAGTTGTTTCTGAACCGAGTCCCGTGTTCGGAATTCCTTAGAGGGCCCCGTAAGTGCAAGTAAGATCATGTCATTTCTACCCTTGCTCGGGTTTACCCCGAGATTGCAGTCGAACTTTTCCCCACGGCGTCGGCTTTGATAGTGGGACTTGAGCCAGCCCCGGCGCCAACCCGGAGTAAACCCCATGCGGGGTAGCTTGAAGTTACCACTGAATCTGCGGAGTGACGGGGCAGATTCCCACCTGAGAACCGCACGGAAGTCGGGGTCATGGGGTAGCGTGTTGTTAGTTAGCGGAGATTCATGAATCAGGGGTTTCCATCCTCGTCTGGAAGAAGGACTCTGTCGAGTGCTAGGGACTTGTACAAGAAAGCAGACTTCCTCAATGAGCTATGAAAAGCCTGTTCCCGATGACGAACACTATCCATTCACTCTTGTTCGTGCAAACGACCGCAGCCATGGATCCCGAAAAGGTTTCTGAGACCCAAGTCGATGGGACTGTCGACATGATCGAGACCAAGGAGGCTCATGGCCAAAATCGCCTGGCTCCTGCACAACTCATGTCCAAGGAAGAGTTCGAAGCAGCTGAAAAGAAGCTCAAGAAGAAGTTGGATCTCAGGCTGCTTGCCTGTGTATGGTTGATCTTCGTCCTTAACTACCTGGATCGTGTAAGTTGGTCTTCTTGTCTTCCTGCAGTTCACCTCGGCCGCTTCAGACAACCAACCACCTTGGTCGGGTGAACATAGAAGATACTTCCGAGGCTGACTGGATGTTTCAATGCTGCAGAACAACATCGCCGCCGCCAAAGTCGCCGGCATGGCCGAAACCCTTCACCTATCAGCTAATCAATACGCAACTGCCGTTGCAATCCTCTTCGTCGGCTATGTACTCATGCAAATCCCATCGAACGTGTTCTTGGCCAATCTTCGACCCTCAATCTATCTGCCGGCATGCATGGCGATGTGGGGTCTCTTGTCGACATTGACTGGAATTGCACATAACGCGGCCGGTCTCTATGCGCTGCGATTCTTCCTCGGATTTGTCGAGGCTGCGTTCTGCCGTAAGTCAAACATCCCGATTCTCTCTTGATTTGCAAAAGTTTTGCTGACAAGTATGATGACATGCAGCCGGCGCCCTCTTCCTAATCTCCTCTTGGTACCGCCGCTCCGAAATGGGTCTCCGCAGTGCCATTCTCTTCTCAGCAACACAACTCGGCAGTGCCTTCAGTGGGCTCATCGGAGCAGGTATCAAGGACGGTCTTGAGGGTGCTCGTGGACTCGAATCGTGGCGTTGGCTATTCCTCATCGAGGGCTCCATCACCATCTTCGTGGCGCTCTGCTCCATCTTCATACTCCCGGACTGGCCGTCCACGACCCGCTGGCTATCCCCAACCGAGCGCGCCGTTGCCGAGTGGCGCTTGATCCAAGGCGCAGGTCAAGTTGACGAGGACGAGGAGGCGTGGAGTCACGGTTTCAAGCTCGCCTTCAAGGACTGGAGAGTGTACATCTTTGCGGCCATGTTCTTCTGCCTGCAAGTTGCTGCTGCCACGTCCAACTTCTTCCCGTCTGTGGTGCAGACATTGGGGTACAACCGCGTTGTCACCTTATTGCTGACCGCGCCGCCATACATCCTTGGGCTGATCATCTCTGTCGTGAACAACTGGTCTGCCGACCGGCTGAACAACTCGTCGTTTCACGTCATGTGGCCGCTTGCTCTGGCAATCACAGGTTTCGTTGTTGCTGCATCGACACTGCAGGTCGGGCCGCGGTACTTCGCCATGATGCTCATGGTAGGCGGCGGCCATGGAGCGAATGCTGTTGTGCTTGCTTGGGCGCAGAAGACAATGCTGAGACCTAGGATCAAACGTGCGGCAGCTGTGGCTTTTGTGAATGCCTTTGGGAACATTTCGCAGGTAAAATCTTTCCCTCATGAGTTTCGAAATTGATGAGTTAACGTTTTATGATAGGTCTGGACGTCATATTTGTACCCAGATACGGACAAGCCACGCTACGTGTTGGCCATGTCGGTCAATTCTGCATTTGCTCTCGGCACAATCATCTTGGCTCTCGCAATGCGCATCATTCTTCAGCGGGCCAACAAGAAGCTTGACTCGGGTGCCGATGTTGCTGAGGTTATGAAGGGAGAGTCGCAGGCCCAGGTGGTTGGTATTTCCGAGGAAGATCGTGAGGCGACAGGGCGCGCTTCCGATGCGTTACATAGAAAGTTGGTTTGCATGAATATAAGTTCTATCTATCTATATTCAACTCTCCGCCAGTTGACTTAATAGGCATGCTGTTCAACTCCTATCTACGTTTTATTCTGATCCACGTTCAGTCACATTGACGTTGTTTCCTGACAAAACCAGGGTGGTCAATGTTTGTACTGAATCGCACCAATGTCTTATCCGCGAGTGATTCTAATTCCTTGAGTTGTAGAAATGGCGTTGTCTCAGTCATAACTTCCTGTATTTCGCCTTGTCCTGCTTGTCGAATATCGTAAAAGAGCAGCGGCAAAATAGATGATTTCCAGACCGGCTGCTTGGCTCTATCTCGCCAGGTCTGTACGCACGTCACTACCAGGAGGGATGCGGTGAGGAATAACAGAACAGCAGGGTAAATGAGCCACAACCAGTCGGCATGAATGCATACCGCCGTTATCCAGGCAGATCCTTCGACCCATGAGATCTCGCCGTCTTCCGGGTTGATGATCCTGCGCACGCGATTGCTAATAGCTGTCGCCATTGCATCGTGTGAGTTGGAGAAAGACTTGAGTGTCAAGCGTCCGTTATCGAGCAAATAATCGAGCCACCATCTCCCACCGCAGCTCATTCGTATTTGTTCTTTTGTGCGGCCGTGGCCCATGAATCCTCCTTCAGTCGTGTCAGGGATATTGTTTGTGCTCACAGAGCAGTTACCAGCAAGGGTTTCTTCGATGTATGCCTGCAAACTGTATATCATCGGAGCGAACATAGTTCGTAGGCATTCCTTCGGTGCTTCGAATCTGTTTCCTTCGGTTTTGATCAAACCACCTTTTATCCATGCAGTCCATTCGCCTTCTCTCGGAGCTTGGCTGATATTGGAATGGTCGTACCAGCCGCTTTTGACCAGACAAGGTTCTACCATAGTACTGAAACCCCAAAATCCAGTCTTTTCCTCTACCATTGTAGGGTCCAAATTTGAGCTTGAGACTTCAGACACGAGGGTTTCCTTCAGGACACCGTTGGTAACTACTGCGCTATAGCCTCGAACACAGGGGGTAAAGTGCAGTTGATTGCCAAAATATGAACGTCCTGATCAATGCGGCCGTACCCGGCCCCGAATGCTTTTTGTTGACAAGTCTTTCCGTCTTGGCCAACGTGACTGATGTTGTTTTGAGGGCATTTCGAAGCTTGGAATGTAATGACAGAGGTCCTGGTACCCATTCCGTTCAAATCAGGCCGTGATATCATTCTAAAAATGGACTCGTCCTTTGGGGGCCATGTGAGATTGAAACCGCTTCTAGGGTTGAAGTAGTATGCAGTGGCGTTTTCCACTTGTGATGATTTCAAGTCAGGCGTTGCGTCACTGCATTGGCTACAGACCCCGACTGACGTATGAGTGACCCCAGCAGCTGAGTCAAAAGTGCAATTCCCAGAAGGGCATTGAAAGAGATGCCCCAGAGAGGTCTCCTCTGGCTCGAAGAGCAGACCATTGAATGCAGTACCCTTCAAGTCTGAACTCAGACTATTATCTGCCTCTTGGTCAACCCACGAGACCCACGTCGTATATGATATCTTGGAAGTTTCGGACGTTGTCAGCTGGCAAGCGTATGGGGTTGCCGCTTGCTGCGAAAATGGACCGATCGCATATGAAGCAATAATGACGAAGGCACTCAAAAAGGCAATGGATCTGTGGCTTGGTCAATACTTTCCTAGACCAGCAGTGATGCAACCTCCCAAGTGAGAACGGCAAGCGTGAGGAACTCATCTTACGGTTTCCATACCACGAACAAAATCTTGAGCGATGCCCAAGCTCCAGTACCAGCGTGATAGAAATGCTCCACATGCCGTGCAGATCGAAAGGCCTGCATCCAAGACCACTTCGACTGACCGATCACTGGAAAAGGGGGCGTCATTAGTTTGCTTCATTGGTTATGTAATTTTACTGGCCTTCGGCAACCACAAAAACCAGTGTGGCTTTCAAGACTGTGGAGAGAATTGCGATGAGAGTATTGATGTTGATGTTATATGCAAACTCCGGCTGGGCTCTCTCATTGTACACTCCTAATAGTGCGGCGATGGCTGCAAAAGCCGCGCAGGATATCAGAAGTGCCAGAAACTCGAAGCGCCATACCCAAAGAATTGCCATCTTGGTCGTTGATTTGTCAGTTGCAGCTTTCGTTTGTTTGAAACCCACGCTTCACTAGTTAGCAACGCTCCGATGATGGATCGGGATACGGACGAACTCTTGTGGGTCACTGTTTCCGTAGAGCCCGTCGCTGGCAACGCCGCAAGTCTCCTGTAGTCTAACACCTCCGGCAGCATACAGACTGCGACCGAGAAGGTTCGTTGTTGTCAAATGGTGGTCTGGCTGTATCATGTCTTCGGTGCTGGAGAATGTCCCACCATTATCATGTCGTGAATCGCTTGTGTCGTATGTGCTCATATTGCCTATGATGCTTCTTTCCTTGGAGATTCGGAGGCGAAAAAAGCTTCAGTGACGGGGAACGCCTTGTCGTGTGTGAACTGAGAGAACGGTGAAGGGTGTGTCAGGTCATGGTAACGATACCGAGTAATTTACTAGAATGATCGTTTCGGCCTTGCATTGGGTTTGTACGGAAGTGGAAATTCTAGGTCACTGCTTTCAAGTCGCCGAAAGCTGACAAAATGACGAATTGGCGTTTTTATTGCGTGAGACGGACGCTCGTACCGAGCCGTGTCAAGGAGTCCTTCGCCAAGGCACAGTCACGAAACATGGACTACTTAACCAAAAATGCTTCGAAACAGTAAGACAAAATTCGCATCCGGTGGAAAGCTGCCAAACAGAAAGAAAAAAGCTCTCGAGCATTCTGAACATTGGAAATGCCGAGGCCAGTGGCTGAAGGTATCGAGCGACGCAGATGCAATCGGCAACGCCAAGTTTTGCAATACATGACTGGTGTCCCTGTCAACTGACGTTATTTGGTATTGGTGTGAGGGGCTTGTGGCAGGGTATTGGCAATGAAGACCTGCTCGGATCATTGATGTGAGCTGGGCCACTCAAACTATTTACAAGAAATGAAGTATGTGCTTAGTATCTATCAGACCTGAGCTTTGCGCCCATTCATTTAATACCGATGACCCAGGTTTCATTTGAAATCTGTCAGTAATCATAGTCATAGCAAAGCAGTCCACCCTGCACGTTCATCACTTCGCTAATGGTAACGTTGGGGAGAATATCTGCCATCCACAGCGGGTAGTCCAAGGTGGCATTAGGCCAACCGCCAGTCGGCCCAGTCTGACCAAGAGCCTCGAGGTTGGTTGAGTTGAAAGCCTGACCGCTCATATCAGAGAACCGGACCGGCGCGTTGGCCGTCTGCCACTGCCACCAAAGACGGTCGATATAGTTGTGATGCAGGAAGAAGGTCGGGTCGCCAGGGGAGTTGTGAATGTCGGCCATCTGGAGAACAACATCGTGTTAGTTGCAAAGCAGACAAGTGTGGAAATGATGGTGACTTACAATGCCGCCGACGGCTGTGTGTCCACCATAGTGAGGGGAAACGAATGCATTTCCAGCACAGACGTAGAAGTCTTCGTAGGACTCAAGAGCATGGCACTTGTTCACAACCTCGCTGGTGCACAGCTCTTGGGCAATATCCTGATACCACTCACGGCTCATGCAATAAGTCGTATCGGTAAGCGCAGGGCCCATGTGCTCGGTGTAGTTGGCGAAAGCACCGTCAGTGACACACCAGTCCAGAGATTCAACGCCGTTGCCTCCGAACCACTCTGAAGACCACATCTCGCTCGAGAAGAAGTCGCCAGTGTCCGCATCCTTGGCCTCATCCCACCACGGCATCGGGCCCTTGTAGCCACACTCATCGCGCATCATCATCTCGTACGCGTGCATGTAGTAACGGTGCCAAGGGAAGAACTGGCCAACGTCGTGAATAATGTCAGCGACGTAGATTCCGTTCGGGATGACGCCCTCCCATGACGGCGCCAGGTAACCGTCCAGCACGGTTGCATTCGTCAGCCAGCGGTGCAAGGCCTGAAGATCGGAGAAACGGTTCGTGACGCCTCCGAGATTGGTCTTGGCGGGCAGCTTCATCAAACAGTTCTGGGCATCAAGAAAGTCGTGTTTCTCGGTCGGATTCATGTTGCGCCATTCCTTTCGGATGGTAAGCTTGTTTGCAGTGCAAGCACCGTCGAAGTGGCGAGTCGAAGGAGTGTTGTTGGCCAATGGCACGGCGTGGACAAGGCCAGCCAGAAGGGCCAGAGAGGAAGCGAGGGTGACCTGCATACTTTGCGGGAGTTGAAAAGGAGAAGCTGAAGGAGTGCGATTGCTACTGCGCTGCTGCGAAGAGAGAAACTACCACTCCCTCGTAAGATAGACGTTCTTTTATACGTCGTCTTAGATGCTTCCTTGGCGATAGCCTCTTCGATAGCCTCTTGTTTTTCATCCTTGTGCTTCGCTCTCGCCCCACTGCTGGATAGTCTATGCTACTATGTAGGATTGTTTGAGGTTGTGGATTGCTGAAAGTAATCGCAGTAGACTCTGCAACTTTCACGATGGAAATTCTCCACAATGGTTGCAGTAAAGTTGCCGCTTCGGCACCGATTCATTCTCCGAGATGAGAGTGTTGAAAAACCCACAGTAATTGCAACAGAAAAGCCTGCTTGTTGGTGGGAGTTCCCGTCTTGAATCAGGGCAAGGTTCCATCAATCCAGCAGGGGCATCTTCTCCCCCGAGATCGCAGGACTTTGCAGGCTTGCACCGACTAATTGCCTGGCTCCGGCGCACATCTTCAAACGTTCTTCTGAAAGGGCAGCGAGTAAAGCTCTTGGACCCTGACCTTGAAAGGCACATGATCGCAATGAAATGGGACTGCTACAAGCTCCAGCACTGAGACTGGCTTCATTGCATTAAACCTCACGCATCTAGCGGTATGGCTGTGGCAAACAAGCGAGCCCAATGAAAGCAAACCTACATGTGAGCCATGGCTTGCTTGATACTACGACTTGTGTATGGCACTGCGACACTTAGCCGTGAAGTAGGGATTTCGGCTTCAGCAACAAGCACGTCGCGTATGTTGCGAGGTACATGCGGTTGGTCGCGGTGATGGCCGCTCGTTCTCCGACTTGGCCGACATCGTTGTTATGCCCCACAGTCCCTGTCCGGTATTTGGAAGAGTGCTATTCCAATCTGACAAGGTGACAACAATTATGTGAGCGACGAACTTTCATTCGCCATGAAGGAGTTTCGTTTTATTAAAAAAGGGGCTGTTGAGGCTTCACGAGTGACTGGCGGCTTAGAGAGCGGTCACGATCCATCAGTAGCAGGTATGCATTAAGCACGGCGTCAGGGTGTGATAGATGGCCAGCTAAAATTTGTCACTCACTCCTACCTTGGTATTTAGTTTGGCAGGCGTCGCCTAGATGCCGGCAGATGCGCATTAAGGCCCGTTGCCTGCAGGGATTCTCCCAACTGTCGATCGGTCTACTCGTTCATCTGATGGTCCGAATCTAGAAGCATCTTACCAACCTTGTCAGAGCCGCTGAAGCATTCCTTCTGAACGCGTATGGCTTTATCCGTCGAGAGCCCGCTTCCTCGAATTCTAGCCATTCTGATCTCCTTTCACTAATTGTTTCTTCTTCATCATATCAAAGCCTGCAAGGCTGAGTGTCGTGGCCTCGCAAGCTGCTGACGTCCACGTTTGTCATACTGACTGCCGAAAGCCTCCGTTAAAGCCTTGGCGACCCCTTGCTAAACCAACTCGAGAATTCTCTGCGTCTTCTCTTCGTCGGTTTTGGCTCTTCTTCATCGGACCGCCCCCACGTACACGTGCGCATGAGAGACTGCGGGCGGCGCCTTACCGGAATCTCGATTAAGTGGGCGAGGTAGCACGCGTACTTTAATCAAAAAAACCTCGTGGGGTTCTTTTCTGGTTGAAATTTTGAAAAATCCAAGGTCCAGTTCCCGAAGTTTTCCACATCCCGAAGGTGCATCCACTTCTGGCTTCTGTTCAGCCACTCGGCCGAGCCGGAAGAAGCCAAATCGGCGTTAAGACGCTTGACCAGAACAACACAACGTTAATATATGGTAGCGGAACTGCGCCGTTACCGATCTACCAGAGTGTCGGGCTTCGCCGAATTGAGGTGCAGTACTGAGGATAGAATAACGCCTCAATCCAAGTGAAGCTCGACCGAAAAGATAGGCTTCCTACAAAGGCTGAGGCGACGCGGCCATCTATCATTTAGTGAGCCTCTCAGACCTGAGCTGGACTGTTTCCAATGATAGAGAGAATGAGTGAGCGGCTCGTAGATTACACACTTCGTGTCCAATTGCGGAATGGAGCTCACTCAGGCGCGGATTTGTTCTTCCCTGAGGGCCTTCGCGATAGATATCAACTGATGTTGAAGTGATGTTCGCCAATGCAAAGAAGAAACATTGGTTAGGTTATACGTACTAAGGGTTTATTGACTGCACTATCGCATTGGACTACCATCGTCGTTGAGTGCTTGCTGCAGATATCGGCACACCGTCAAGCGATAATATCATAATACGCGGGCTGTTGGAAAACGCAGCTCACGTGGTTCCAAGTTAAAGCATCTTCAGAATAACTGAAATCTTAGCATTTATTGACGAGAGGCTTTAATACCGACAGTGAGCGTATAGTCTTGTCTTGGTCTTCTTTTGCTTGCGTCATGATTCGGGAACCAGAAGCTCCCGAGCACCGACATTTCGGGTTAGTTGAAGAGCCGAAATTCGCTACACGACGATTAAGTGTCATTGAAGCCCCAAATTAAATACATCAAACACATTCCCTGATTTCCTGCCCCAACTGACAGCGCGTTATGTAGTTCTGTTAGCATGCGATTGGAGGTCACCACGATTGACAGCTACAGCCGTCAAGTTCCGAATTTGGATTTCACCTTGGGGGACAAATGGGGCTTGACAGCAATGCTGCTATAATGAATCACTGAATAATAGCATTGAATTTGAATATTGTCGTGATGCCCTTAAGCATCTGAGGCAGCCTCGCGCCTAGAGGAAGGTATAAGGTGACCTACTTCTAACCTACTTATTTAGACTAATAATATTCTAACGTATTAAGATCTATTTTTTAAAAAAACCTTTTATATTAAACTTTAATTTAGAAAGAATTAAGCTATTTTATTCTTATAAATACTATATATATATTATAGTTAATTTATAATAATTATAAACTTAGTTTATATTATACTTCTAAACTACTATTTATAAAATAAATTATAACTTTATTTAATCTATTTTATATCTATTACGTTCTATTTTAATTCTTAAATTTAGTTTTTATAATTACTTTTAATTTATAGTATACTTCTAATATAATAGTAACTATTAACTTAAATATTTTTTATAAGTTTATTTTTTATTATAACTTCTTAGTTTAATATATTATTTTTTAAATAGAAGTAAAAGCTAAAGATATTTAGAAATATATTAACTTAGATAATACCTCTAATACTTCTTCTAACCTAAGTAAAGTTAAAAATATATTTTTACTTAATAATTAAATTTAGAAAGAAAATAAAAAGTAATATAAATATTATAAAGTAAAGTAAGAAGTTTATAATAAAATAGTTACTATATATACTTTTATTACTCTAAATATATAAAAAGCTATAATAAAAAGTAATATTAACTAAAATAAAGACTTTAAAGAAAAGGAATTTAAGGAAATTACTAATAACTTACTACTACTTATATTAGTTATACTTACTTTTCTTACTAAAAGATCTATAAATATCTTTAAACTTTATACTTTATACTTTATTATATATACTATTTATAAAGTAAAATATATATAAAAAGAGTAAGTATATAAAGCTTTAAATAAGTAAGTTAAAGATATTATTTTAAAAGAGATTTTTATACTTACTTAAGTAGAGCTTTTAGAAAAAAGAAATTATATTTTTTATACTTTAATCTATATTCTAAAATAATATTATATTTTAAGTAATTTAAGTAACTTTACTATAATTTATAAATAATATACTATAGTTTTAGATTAAGTAGTTTCTACTATTAACTTTAATATTTAAATTAAGGATTTCTAAAGTATACTTCTTAAAGTTTCTTAATATAAGTTATTTAAAATATAAAAAACCTTTATATTAAAAACCTTTTTCTAAGTGATTTAGTACTATTTTACTCCTTTTTAAACTAATCTAAAGTTTATTAATATTATTAAGTAAGAACGTTTTAGTACTAAGATCTAAAACGTAACTTAACATATTAATATATTTAAAAACTTTCTCTATAAAGATATAATAAAAACTTATTTAAAAGGTTATACTAATAGAGTTTTTATAATACTAATAAGATAATCTAATAATATAATCTCTAGTAACTTTACTTTAGAAAAGCTTTTATAAAGTAAATTAGTTTTATATTATACTTATAAAAAAGATTATAAATAAACTTTAATCTATTTATAACTACTTTAAGTTTACTTTTATAAATAAAGAGGTTTATATAAGCTCTAAAGAAGTAATTTAAGTTTATTTTAAAATTAATAAATTAAAATACTCTAAGTTTTATATTAAAATAGTTTATAAAGAATAACTTATTATAAAGAACTTTAGTTCTTTTAGACTTAATAATAATAAGAATTAGAATAAAAAAGGACTACCTAAGAATAACTTTAGTAGAGTAAAGAAGTTAATTACTACTTCTACTTCTAAAATAAACCTTTCTTCTAACGTAGTAGCTTATACTATTACTAAAAATATTATTACTATAATTAAAATAGAGGAAGTAGGGACTTTTATATAAAAACTTAAACTTAATAAGATCTATATAACTTATACTTAAAGTTTAAGAGTTCTCTTAAGTAATATAGTATTAAATAACTATAATACTTTCTATTTAATTAATAATATCTCTTTTTTTAAAAATAACTTTATTATTTATAAAATAAAGAAATAAGTTAAAGTAAATATAACTTTATATCTTATTATAGTAAGAGGTATAAAAGTCTTTTATAATATCCTAAATAAAGTAAATAAACTTTAAAACTTAACGTTTTAGAATATTATTTTTATAAATAACTTCTATATTAATATTATTTTAAAATATTTATTATAAAAGATAAATATTTAGTATTTAGGTTTTAATAATACTCTTTATATTAGAGATTATAAAAATAGTATAGAAGTAAAGAAACTTTTAAAAAAAGGTAATATTACTTTTATAGATTACTAACTTTATTTCTTATATCTTAGTTCTAAGTATATTCTTTTTAATAATATTTTAATAAAGTTTACTTATTTTTATAATAACTTATATAAAGTAATATACCTAAGAACTTATCTAAACTTATACTAATATTATAGAAATATAGTATCTTTACTTTAGTTATCTTAGTTTAAAAGTACTTAAGAAACTTATTCTTAATATTTAGGAAATAAAGATCTAAGACGTATTATACTTTAAATACTAATATTATATAATAATATATATAAAGTAAGTTATATTATAATATATTTTAGAATAGAAAGTAATATAACTTTTCTATAAGATCTTATAAAACTTATTTAACTACTTAATATATTTTAATATAAATAAATAGCTCTTAGTTATTAAAGATAAATATATAAGTTAACTTTTTATATTCCTATATATAGATAAAACTTAATATTTAGTTTTTATTATTATTTAAATATTTAAATATTAAGTATAGAGATAATATAACTTTATATTATATAAGATTAAATAAAATAGTAAATATATTATAATTATAATTAATAAACTATTAAAGTTTTAGATCTAAGCGTTAGAAATAGGGATTAAAGTTAAATAAGTTCCTTTATATACTAAAGAGCTAAATAGAGGAATAAAATAAGTAAATTAAGAACTAATTATAAAAACTATTATAATACTTTAAGTAGTAAGCTTTCTATCTACTTTCTAAATTAAAGTAATATAAACTATAGTATTCTTTTATAATATAAGCTTTTACTAACGTTATAATTAGTTCTTACTAATCTAAGTTAAAGAAAATTAGTTAAAAGATTATATTAAGTATTATAAGCTTACTTATAAAGTAAACCTCCTAATTAATTCTTACTTTTAATAGAGAGAGGTCTATATATATAGTTATAAAATATACTTTTTTAAAATAGAATATAAAGTAAATAAGAATAGATATAACTTTAAAATTATAATATAAAAGTATATTAGATACTTAGTAAAGTATATAATAAACTTATATAACTTTTATAAGGTTTAGATATTTTTACTTTAAGAAGGTATTATTATATAAAATATAACTTTTAATAAGAAGATATTCTACTTAAAAGATAATATAAAGATAGTAATTTAAGATAAAAAAGCTTACTTAGTTACTAATAAGATATAAAAACTAATATCCTTTATACTTTTAAAGTTATAGTTTCTAAGAATATAAGATAAAGCTAATATTATATTAATAATAGATAATAAAGTATTATTATTATACCTTTCTTTATTAAAAGAATCTTAAATAGTTAATAATAAGTAAAAGAGATAGATACTAACCTTTAAGTTAAATTTAAACTTTATTAAGAAGTAAATAGTAATAAACTTAATATTACTATTAAACCTTATTTAAAATAATAAAATAATAAAAGAGATTTAAGATATTAATAAAGATATAACTTCTACTAAAGATATAATCTTAGATAAAATATATATTTAAATAAATACTCCTCTTCTATAAAATCTAAATATAAAAGATATTAATATATAACTACTTTTATAAAGTAACTCTTTTATTTAACTAGTATAGCTATACTTAAGAACTAAAGAAGAGAGCACTACTAAAGAAGAGTTAGAATAAATATATAACTATATTAACTTAAGCTAACCTAAAATTATAAAGCTAAAGTAATCTCTTTACTTTAGAATATACTTTATATTCCTCTAAATAAAATAAAACTAAAATACTTTCTTTAAAATATATATATTAGAGTAGTAGAAAGTATTTAAAAAAACTAACTAAAGATACTATTTATTCTACTACTTTATTTTTATTTTAGTTTACTAAGTAAAGCTAAAGTATATATCTATAATATATAGCCTCTAGCTGTTTACTACGATTTTTACCTGCTTAAAGCGATAGACCTCTTAACTCTACGCCTCCTAATAATATATATAGCCTTCAGTTATATAATTATAACTCTCTTAACCTCAGCTGCACTTATATATATATTAGTTAACAACTTTACTATCTTTAACTTCACTTTAATAATAATATAGTTTATAATTACTTAATTACTTAATTACTATAGACTACTAAATTATTAACCTATCCTCTCTCTTATATATTACTTACGCTACTATTAAACACTATCTTTATTACTACTTTGCTATCTATTATAGTAGCTTCTTTAGAAGTAAGTTGTTACTATTATTATCTTCTTATTTAATTAGGTTAGCTAACGCCTTTATAGTAGCTATACTATTATTAATAACGCTCTCTCTATTTAGTATAAGGCGTACTTACTAATATTCCCCTAACAAATTGACTTAGATGTGTATTATATATATATCCCTGAGAACAGGCAAAACTCTGCGCGCAGGTTTCACAAGGCCTGCTGTTCTCGCTAGGCAGATTATCTATTTATCTAAGCTTCCTTTAGCGGCTAAGAAGCGCTAATTTAACCCCTGCAATCTAATACACCCCCTCAGGGATAATTAGCGTAATTACGTAGTTATCTCTACAACTTAATTAAGCGCTTCTAAATAGCTTTAAGTACTTCCTATTATTATAGGTTTTAGTTGTTTTATAAGTTATAGAATAATAGCTTTTCTTACTATAAGTAGTTAGGGTAGTAGAATAAAATACTATCTACTTTACTTAATTAGTTTAAAGCTTCTAATTAGTTATAGTTTCGCTAACTACCTTAGCTCTCTTTAAAAGTAAGAAAGTAGGTAAATAATTTTTTGCTACCTATACCTCTTATTGTTTTTCTTCCTTTTTTTCTTTAGCCTTTAAGATTTTATAAATTATATATTATCCTTATGCTACTCTTTTAACGTTATACTAATGCTTACTTTAAGTAAATTAAATACTTTATAATATCTTTATATACCCCCTCTCTTAGTACTAAGCTTAAAGCTTACTTTACTGCTACTTATAACGCTACTACTACCTCTCCTAAGGTTTACTACTTATGCTACCTCTATACTCTTAATAACTCTAATAAAGAAGATAAATTAGCCTCTCTTATTAGTTCTAGCTATTAATTTACACTCCTTTCGTAAGTATATTTTATTACTAATCCCCTTCTTATAGCTCCTATCCTCACTTTACTTACTCACCTTTCTAGCCGCCCTAAGCACCCTACTGCCTAGCCTATTAAGGAGGAGGACCTTAATAATAGCTAGGTTAAGGAGACCCCTATTAAGAAGAAGCATAGCTACCCCTCTAACGCCTAGCGCTAGGCTAAGAAGGAGGCTAAAGAGAAAAAGGAGATTAAGGAGGCTAAAGCGCTCACCCTCTCCCTCGCTAAGCAGAAGAAGAAAGAGCTTACTACTACTAACCTTACTAAGCATACTGCTACTAAGAAGAAGAAGTAAGATAAAGAGGAGGCTAACCTCTAAGCTATTTATGCTAATATAGAGACTATCGCTAGTAAAGAGATTACTACTACTACTACTACTACTACTAGCGAGGAGGAGGAGGAGAAAGAGGAGAGCGAAGTTATTATAAGCACTAATAACCTCTTTAACTCTATAGACTCCTCCCTTAAGTTAGAGGATAAGCCTTACCTTAGCTACTCTCTCTCCTTTAGTAGAGGCTATTTATACTCTAGCTACTACCTCCTTAGTAAGAATACTTATTACTACTGCTATATAAAGGGTAGTAGTTACCTTATAAGTACTAAGGAGACTATCGCTCTCTACTATAAGCTTTATAAGATAAAAGAACACGCTAAGAGCAGTAAGTCTATCTCAGCTAAAGTATAAATTATCCCCTATTAAGCATCTCTATATAGTTATTAATTTCTTATAGAGAATTAGTATTACTTAAGAGGACCTTTATAGCGCTACTTATAAGGTTATTATAGCCTATAAGGCTACTAAGATAAAAGGTATCACCTCTCCTAAGTATACTTCGCACGTTTGCTGCTCTACCCTAGCTCCTATACTCCTTTCTACTACGCCCCCTACTAGCTTATTTCTTCCTCATCTAGAGACTTTAGTCTATAGTTCTCCTACTTTTTTAAGTGTTTTCTTTAGTTCTCACTCTACTCTAGGTTACGCCTAGAGTACTATTATAGCTGCTTACTATAACCTCAACTATACTCTCCTCTACGCCTCTAAATCTAGCTATATTAACCTTAAGGAGTTCTATAACTAGCTTAATACCTTTAAGTTAGCTATCTCCCTAGCTACCTCTTATAAAGCTATCCTTTCTATTCCTACCTCTAAAAGTATTTAAACGTTCTTATTTTATAGTTTCTTAGTATCTTAGAAGCTTTAGCCTAAGATAGTTCTACTTTTAAGCTATAAGCCTATAGATACTTAGTCTCTTTAGTAGTTTTCTACCTTAAATAGAAGTTCTTTTATACTCTCTACTCCTTATCTCTATAACTCTCTATGCTTATTATATAAGGTTATCCTAAATATCTTTTTTCTCTATTTCTTTCCTCTAGCTCTCTTTATCTCTTTTAAGCTTAGAAGCATAATTTCTTTTAAAAGTTTCTTCTTAACTAGCTATTCCTAGCTATATCTAGAAGTTCTTAAAAGCCTACTATAGGAAGAACTTTATAAGACTATTTACTATTAGCTATATAAAAGAAGTATATACTACTAATATATACTTCTTATAGATCTCTTAATAAAGCTAGTAGTTATAGATATTAATATAGTATAACCTTATTTAAAGATAGATAAGCTCTTTAGTAACTAGCCTAACTATCTACTAGTTATTATACTAGATTTATATTATTATAAGAGTGCTTTTTATAAATTAAAAGGATACTTTCTAGCTTATCTCTCTAAAAAGTTATACTTAGAGAGAAGTTATAAGGTAGCTTATAAATATTACTTCTTAAGCTATAAATAAGAGTAAGAGGAGCTCTACTTCTATAGTTAAGGTTATTATAGTTATTTATTTACTCACCTTCTACGTAATAATACCTCTAAAAAGCTTTATTATAAATCCCTAGGAACTCTTTTAATCTAAGGTATTATCGCTAAAACTTATATTAGAAGCTACTTTAAGAGTATTATATAAGCTTCTAGCCTTAACTTTATACTTAATATATAAGTAGCATATCTTATAGAGATACTATAAGGCTTAATTTATAGCTTACTAGTGTTCTAGTCTAGGATTCTAGTTAAAGTAGGCTAGACGACTTACTACAAACATAAGATCTAATCTTATTATTACTGCTATATATAGAATAGTCCTTACCTTTCTCTAGTAGAGATTAACTTTACTATTTAAAGCTTCTTCTTTATATAGAAGTAGCTTAATACGCCCTATAAGGGTTCTATCTTATATCCTTAGAGAGTATACTAATAGGAGGAGTCTTCTTACCTTTTCTATATAGACTACTTATAAAAGCTAGAGTTTCTTCGTTTTTTAATTATAGAGAACCTTAATACTAAGAAACTATTATAAGCTATTACTACCTTTAAGATAGTATTTCTTCTAAAGTTCTTTAACTACTTCTTTAGCTTCTTTTTAAGAGGCTATTAAGTAGGTAAGCATATAGTTATCTATATAAAAGAAGAAGTATACTTAACTTTTTCTTTAGTAGTAGTTCTTTCCTAATACTTATAAGAAGTTTAACTCTTTTAGTCTCTTCTTAAGATAACGCTACTATAAGAGGGGAGATTAATAAAGTCTATATAAGGCTTTTCTAAGCTTAAGTACCTTTTTAAGCTTCTTATAGCTAGGTAGGAACCTTATATATACTATCTTATTAAACTTAGTATATATAAATATATTTACTATATTATACTAAAGAAGCTTTAGGTTGAAGTAGTTTACTATAGCTATTAGAGTTTAAAACGATATTCCTATAAAAGTTATAGTATAGGTATCTTAAATATCTTTTATTTATTAATCTCCTTAAATTACTAGATAAGCTTTTAGCTTTATAAGTCTACTATATTTATTAAGCTTATAGGTATATACCTAATAGTATTTAAAGACCTATTGATCTCTTAAAGCGTTTCTTATGATTTCTTCCTATAACTTAGACTTCTTATAACCTTATAAGTGAGATTTCTCTACTTATAAGAAACCTTCTACTAGAAGGTAGTAGTTAAGCTTTAAGGGATTATATTTCTTCTTATAGTTTAGCTATTCTTCTTAACTTAAAAGTTACTAATATAATATTAGGAGGGGAGGTAACTCTTACTAGTAGGTACTTATAAGGCGTAAGTATATAGACTAAGCTACTTTTAATAAGAAGAAGCTTCTAGAAGGTATCTTATACTTCTCTAAGCCTTTTCTAGAAGCTTCTAAGCTTCTAATCTCTACCTCCTTACTTTATAGCCTTTCTACTATATCTATAGATTAATCTACCCTTATAGCTATATAAAGCTAGCTAGGCTATAAATATAGGCTACTTAAGTTATCTAGTCTCTAGAGAGTATAAGGATTCTTATATAGATTACTTCTTACTAAAAATATAGTTTTAAATAAGGTTCTAAAGGTTATTTTTATTATTAATAAGCTTATCTCTTACCCCTTTATATTAGAAACTTCTTAAAAAGCTTTACTAAGTGCTATAAATAAGCTTATTAGTTCTAAAGAGAGAGGTAAGGTTAGCTAAAGCTTAAACTACGTATTTATATATAGTGCTATCTTCTCTAGCTATTCTTAGTTAATCTCTTCTCTTATAATAGTTTTAATATAGTTAAGGATCTTATCTACTTCCTCATTAGCTTCCTATCTTATAGGAGTGCTATAAAACACCTTAATAAACTAGGTAATATATTCTTAGATTACTTTAAGGTTTATATAGTAAAACTCTTCTACTATATATATTAGATTTCTACTATAGAACTTCTTCTTATTAAATATTATATCTTATATAGTAAATATTTTACTTTTTAGTAGGTTCTATATATAGAAGGAATTGCTTAATATATAGCTTAGAAGAAAACTAATAAACGCTCTTAGCGTAAGTTTCTAGTATTTATTTCTTCTAAGTTAAGCGTCTCTAGTTATTATATATACGTAGTATCTATATACTTAAAGATATAAGAGGTCTAGCTACGCTAAGTATAAGTTTTCCTACGACTAGAAGTAGCTATAGAAGAGCTTATATAAGGTCTTCTATCCTTAACTTGCTATTAGTATGTAGTTATATATATATATAGCTATTTTGCTGATTTCTAGCTAGAGTATATCTAGTAGCTTTACGCTTATTACTATTACTTTTGCGTGCTACTTAATAGCTATAGCTATTCTTTCTACCCCTCTGTTTTATACCTATATATGTAGAGAGGATAGCTTAATCTTAATGCCCTTTATATGTAATTCTTCTCTAACCTATTTATATTTTAATATTTTATTATCTACTTTAATTTCCTTAACTTAGATACTAAATGTAGTTTAAAAATAGTTTAAGAACTTATTTAGAGTATTAAAGAGTAAGTCTATTTTCCTATTTCTTAAATAGAAGTCTTAAGCTAAGCCTAAAGCTCTATTAATAATAATTATATTTAAGATATAACCTTTATATCCTTCCTTATAGTTATAGAAGTCTAAAGTAATTCTCTTACCTAGAAGGGCTTATATAACTACTTCTCTTAGTATATATTATACTTAGCGATATAACTTCCCTTACCTATATATATTATAGTTAGTAGTTAAGATTCTTAAGTACTTATCTAATATCTAGACCCTTCTTATAAAGTTAGATAGATACTAGAGGGCTTCTAGCCTTAGGTACTTAAGCCTCTAATACTAAAGCTCTACTAATCTTTTAATAAGCTTATAGTATATTAAGGTTATATAGTTATATCTTCTTCTTAGTTCTAAAGCTTTATTTCATATAGGGACTAGTAAAGGTATAATTATAGTAAGAGCTACCTCACTAAGTAGTCTATAATTAAGAATATACTAGTTATTAATATTCTTAAGTAAGTATAGGAATATATAGTTTAACTTCTATAGATAGTTATTATTAAGGCTTATATCCTATTATATCCCTCTCTAGCGTAACTTTTATAGAGATACTAAGTTACTTATAAATCTAAAACATAAAGCTATATCAAATAATTATAGTTTTATTATACTGTTTACACTTCTCACTAAGATTTTAGCTATGCTATATACCTTAATAGGGATTCTATGTATTCTAGCCTATAGGAAGTCTCCTGCTAGAGCGCTTTATAAGGTAGTAAACTATCTTATATAATTAAATATATATATTATAGAGCTTAAGTCTAATATTATAGATCTTATAAGAAAGTATTCTCCTAATATTATAAATACTACCTTAGTATGCCCTCTAGCTCTCCTATAGAGTTATGCTAACTCTAAAGTATACTTTATAGCTTTATAAATATACTTTGCGAAAGCCTCATTATGCTCTATTCTTCTATTAAAAATATATTAGATAACTATTTAGGGTACCTATACTTTTAGTTAAATTATAGCGTTAATATAAAAGTATTTAGAGAGAGTATATATATTATAATATAGCTTGTAGCGTAGTTTCTCTATACTTTAAGCATTTAAAGGAGATTCTTCTTACTTTCAGTAAGTTCCTACTACTACTAAGAGTTACTTTAAGTTTTATCTTCTTTAGAGGCCTCTTCTATAGTTTGTTCTATAGTTAGTTATTTTATTAGGTTATTTAGATTTACTTAGTTAAGGTTCCTTATCTTAGACTATAAGGCTAAACGTACCTCTACTTACTTTAGACTTCTATAGAGTAGTTTTAAGGTATATAAGATATATTTGCACGTTAGAGATAACTTTGCTAACTATAAAGCTTTATTAGGTCGCTAGGGGGAGCTTAGTTATATAGTAAGTAGATATCTATATATTAAAGTAGCTCTAAGTAAGTATGCTAATATATTTAAGAAATTAGATCGAGGAGTTTAAGTTATTTAAAACCTTATAGCTCTACCCCTTATAGATTATATTCTCCTATTAAGAGATTTATACCTCTATATCCTTCTTTATTAAGAGAAACTTTTAACTAAAAGCTGTAATTATTATTATATATTTAGAGATTATCTAAGTCTTTTATTCTCCTTCGCTATAGCTAATATAGGTCTTTAGCTTATAGAGCTACTTATTAATACCTACGTTAGTAGTATAGTAGTACTATAGAAGCTCTATAAATGCTATCTCCTTTATAAACTACTAGACCTCTTATATACCCTTTATTATACTATCCTACTCCTTTTTGAGGAAGCTATAGTCTACTTTAAGCTTACTATAGAGAGTATAGTTTACTTAAGAGAGATCTATAAGTCCTTTCGCTTAGGGAGTCTCTATATTATTCTCATAGAAAACTATTATAGTTATATTTCCTCATACTAGGTGGTTAGAGACGTATAGAAGTTTTAGAGGCGCTATAAGCCTTTAGAAAGCAGAATTATAGGCCTAAGTAGCGCTCTTAGAGAACCTCTTAGGGTTTACAGCATACTATAACTAATAGGAGTAATAGAAGGCTTAGACTTAGTTAATCTAAAGGACCTAGTCTCCTACGCTCTTTAAGGGGATCTTTTTGCTATTTAGAAATATTATTATATGCTTATAAGTTATTCTTTTGATATTATAAATAGCTTATTAGCGCGTTAGTTAACGTAAATCAGACTATTAATTAATAAATTAACTTAGATATATATTATATATATATCCCTAAGAACAGGCAAAACTCTGCGCGCAGGTTTCATAAAGCCTGCCGTTCTCGCTAGGCAGATTATCTATTTATTTAAGCCTCCCCTAGTAGCTAAGAAGCGCTAATTTAACCCCTGCAATCTAACATCCCCTACTAAGCTTATACCTAAGCCTAAGCTATATCTACCTTAGTATTATAGAGGGTTTACGTAAAGAAGGGCTACTCCTTAAGATAGCTAGAGATATATATAGCTTCTACTTTAAAGCTATTAAAGGTATTTATTACCTTAATTATAGTATAGAGAAGGTCCTTTTTAGAGGTATTCTTAAAGGCTCTATCTAATACTACTATAATAAAACGTTCTTAATTAGAGTTAAAATACTTACTAAAGTTAAAAGCTTTATTTAGTATATAAATATTATTCTATATAGCGATATTTTTAGCTGTTTTTTTAAAGAAAGGTATATTTAGCGTAAGGTTAGTATTCTTATATTCTTTATATAGTATAGATATTATAAAGGATTTATTATAGGTTATAAGGATAGGTTATTAATATAGGTTTAAAGGTAAGGAAGAGGAAGAGGGAAGGGCATAAGGCTTTACGTATAGTAGCAGAGCTTTTTATACTTCTAGCTGTGAGAACCTCTTATAATAACCTCTTTAGTTAAGGAGTTATCTCTATTTAGTAGCGTTCACCTCGCTAGAAGGTTTAGCGAAGCTATTACTAAGCTATAAGAGCCTTAGTAACCTATTCAGCCCTAATATAATTAGCCCTACTATATATAGCGCTACTAGCCCTACGCTGCGCAGCTAGCGCTATTGCTGTTCTGCTAGTTTATTTAGCTAGGGCGTGCGTTCAACTTTATGATATTTAGAGGGTTTGCTTACTAGTAGGAATATATAGGGTTTCTATACTATTTTCTTTAATTAGTAGAGGGTATAAGTTAAAGTGCCTATATAGTGTTTCTAGAATTATACCTATATATAGGGTGAATTTTGCTGTAGTCTTTTTGTAGGGAGGCTGCGTTATAACTACAAACTTAATATATCTATAATATTAAGTAGAAAAATCTATATTAACTAACTTATTAAGTTATTGAAAATATAAAGAGATGTCTAATATATATTAGAGCTACTCTACTCCTACTTTATTAAAACGTATAATATTAAGATTAATAAACTTAAGGAAATAAATATCTAAGACGTTATAGATAAGTTAAAAGTAAAGAATAAACTAATACCTTTAAAGTAAGTATTTATATATAAGCTAGATTAATATAGATATTTTAACTACTATAAAACTAGAATTTATATTTAAAATAACTTCTAAGAAAAGTACTTCTTAGAATAAATTTATATTATAACCTTCACTATAAAAACTTTTAAGGTTATAATAGCTTTAGTAGTATGATTTAACTTTAAAATTTACTAATTTAATATTATTAATATATTCTTAAATGTTATATATAGGCTAAATAACCTACTTATTACTTATTACTTATTAAATAGCTTTAAGAAGAATAAGAAAGTTATTAAACTTTAATATACTTTATATAGCTTTTATAATACTTCCTTATTTTAGTATAAAGAATTCTTAAGTATTTCTTTTTACTTTAAACTATTTTTAATAAATAAAGATTTATATCTCTTTTAGTTTTATAATAAGAAAGTCCTTATAATCTTCTATATTAATAATATCTTTATTTTATATTAAAAGGATTATATAAAAAAAGTAGAAAAGGTTATAAAAAGGATTAAAGAGAAGTATAAGTTAAAAAACTAAAAATTAGCTAAATAGTACCTAAGAATTAAAATTATTTATAATTAAATAATATAAAGAATCTATCTTTTATATAATTAATATATTAAATAAATAGTAAAGAAGTTTAATTTTATTAATTTTAGAATACTAATTATATTTCTTCTTCTTATTTTACTTAGAAAGTTTAATAGAGAAGTAAATATATAATAAGTCTTCTTATATTAAGAAAAGATTAGATTAATTCTCTATATTATAATTATAATATAGCTAGATATTATATTTACTTATATTTTACTATTATAATTCTTAATAAATTTATTTTTAAAATATTATTAAGCTATAAACTAAGTAATTTAATATTTATACTATATTTAATATCTTATAATTTACTTTAATATCTTAAGAGGTAAAGTAGCTTAAGTATTATTAATTATAAGTAATATATCTTTTACTAATAATAAAAAGATATAAAGGTTATTCTAAAGGTTTATAATATCTCTTTTTAGAAGTTTAATTTAATAGAAAGCTATATATTAAAGTATAATATCTATATTAACTATAGAAACTAAGTTTCTAAGCTTAAAATATACTATAAAGGAAATAATAGCTCTTAAGTAACTTTTTATAAACCTTAAACTTAACTTTAGAGATATATAGAAGATTTATTATAATAATTAGTAGATAATTTAACTAATAATAGGTAAAAAAGAGTATATTTTAACTTATCTCTACTATATAGATATCTAAAATATATAGCTTCGCTAGGAATATACTAAGTAATTATTTTAAGTAGTTTATCTTCTAACTAATAAAATACTAGTTAATAGCTTTATAAAAACCCTTTTTTATATAAAGTTTAAATAGTTTAGAGTACTTCTAAACCTTTAAAATATATTATAAATAATAGAGTAAAACGAAGAGGAAAAGATAAATAGTAAGTAAAACTTATAAGCTAGATATATTAATTAAAAATAGCTTAATAACTAGGAAGTATATAGCTTTTTTAAAAACTTAAAATACTTATACTCTATAAAGTATTAAGTAATATAAAAACTATACTTTATTTATATCCCTAGAGAGTAAATATATAATTATCTATAAGGACTTTATATATAAGCTTTATCTCTTTAAAGAGATATCTACTAATAAAGCTATTAATAGTAGTATAAATACTAGTTACTTTAAAAATAGAGGGAGTTACCTTAGAGGATAAGCTAATATATAAACTACTAAAAACTAGTATATCCTCTATAATAATCTTAACTAATAAAGTAATAACTAATACTAAAAGAGGAGCTATAGTCTTAGCTACTACTTTACTACTACTTTTACTTTTAGCTTTAGCTTTAGCTTCTACTTTAGCCTTAGTTTTAGCTTTAGCTATAGCTTTTATAGCTTTAGCCTCTACTTTAGCTTTAGTTTTAGCTTTTACTTTAGCCTTATTATAAACTTTAAAGGCTTCCTAAAGTATAGTTCTCTTAGGACTAAAGACCTAATAAATAGTTAGTTAAGTAAATAATAATATAAAGATTATAGGATAGTATATATAAACTTATCTATGCTATTATATAAAGCTTAAAGGAATTAAAGCCTTAACTTAGAAATAAGTAATAGTATAGGTTTATATAACTTCTTCTTCTCCTTATAAGGAGTATATTTACCTTCTTACTCTATACTAAGTATATATATACTAAATAATATACTTATTTAAGTGTTTTATAAATAAAGTAAGTAAATTATATTACTTAATAGTAGTAACTATTTTTCTTCTTAACTTTTAGCTTTTAAAGCTTCTACTTTTATTTATAAGTTAGTAAATAATATAATAACTTAATTAGAAATATAGATTAAAGATATACTTTACTTATACTTTTAGTATAATTTATAAGTAAATAGAGGAGTAAAAATTATAAACTCTAAATTATACCTCTTTTTAGCTCTTTTACCCCTTATAAACTTCTTATTTTTATTAAGTTTATTAGTTTTAGCTTTTATAAAGTAACTTAAGTTAGTAACTAATTTATAAGACTAGTAAAGTAAAGTAAAGACTTTATAATAAAAAGAAAACTTTAAGGGATTAGAAATAGAAAATAAGATAACTTATTCTTAAGTTTAAGGTTTTTAAACTTAAAAGTAAGTATAAGAAGAGTATTATTACTTTCTTCCTTTTCCCCCTCTCTCTCTTTCTACTTCTTATTAATAAAAGTAGCTTTTATTTTAGCTATTAAAGTTATATACTTAGCTTTAGTCTTTTTAGCTATCTAAATAATATAGTTAGTATTAAAAATAAGATTATAAGTAAAAAAGAAGTATTATAATTACTATATAAATATATATATATATATAGAAATAAAGTAAGTAATATATATATTAATAATAATATAGATAGAGAAGGAAAATTAAGAAGTAGAAGTAATATAAGAGATATTATTATTACTACTACTTTACTACTTTATTAACTACTTTAACCTCTTTACTTAAGTTAATAAAAAGCTTCTATTTCTACTAAATAAAGTAGTAATATTAGTTACTACTTTAATACTTATAATCTTAATTATAATAAAAAAATATAAAAAAAAGATCTTCTTCTTTTTTATAATTTAATAATAAAGTTATAAAGTTATCTCTTTTATTAATTTCTTTTATTAACTACTTCTTTTTATATCTATTTATAGTATCTTATATATATATTTAGTTTTAGTAGTATTAATCGTATAGAATTAAGGTTTTTAAGCTTTTTTAAACCTAGGGGGGTATATTATAATACTTTTAAATATCTAAAGTAGTTTTATACTTAGAAGAAAGTATAAAGTAATTTACTTCTAATTTACTTATTTAAACTAATAATATTCTAGTATATTAGGATCTATTCCTTAAAAAGACTTTTTATATTAGACTCTAATTTAGAAGGAATTAAGCTATTTTATTCTTATAGATACTATACGTACATTATAGCTAGTTTATAATAAATATTAACTAATGATGTGAGAACGTCAAGGGAGAAAGACACCTAGAGTTGAGCAAGAATCTTAATTGCTTATGAGGTGCGGCCGGATAGTTTGTGAGCCTGTAGCCAAGCCAAATTGATCGAGTGAGAATAAAGCATTAGCGGCATTTCCGTGATTTATTTCCTAGATAGTCAGCCACTTCTGTAGAACTCGGACCATGCCCTGGTGAATCGCGGGGGCGATTGCCTGTTGAACTTCAATCGGGTTATTTTGCAGGGATAGCCGCAGATAGAGTTCTGCCTAACACTGTAAGTAATTATATGAGTCTATGCTCTCTAAATGCTGTAACTCGGTATTGAAGATGGAATGAAAAGCTACTTAGTTGTTCTGTCGCTGTCCACGTTGCGTATGTCGCGACAATCATTCTTCAGCGCCATCCCCAGCCTCAATCGGCTGTTAGCCGTATGTTTTAAAAATGTCTCACTCTATTCATTCGTTCAGTAAAAGGAGTGCCTGTGTCCTCTTCTTGGGTTCCCTGCTCATTATTCCATTCGCTTGCGCTTCTCCCGTAACGGCAGGGGCCAAATTGTCTCTCAATGGACCATTAACCAAACGGGTCAAGACATCATTCCCTTCATTTCCCGAGGATTACAATGGCAGAATTGAGAAGGGAAAGTGGCTCAAGGAACTTTCCCACTCAATAATGACCAGGCTCAGGAGTACAACGCCGGAGCTTCTATCATCAGCCCATTCAGGGAACCAGAAGATATGTTTGAGTGGGGATGGACGCAGGAAAACGCACGCTGGCCCTTCAACCCCGCCAAGGAGTGGCCGCAATTCAAAAACGACTTGGACGAAGCATTCGCGGACCCCGATTTTCCGGTCGACAGGGAGAAAGGAATGGCCTATAACGCAGTTCATGATCGGAAGTTTCGGTTCACAGATCTACGGGTGGGAGAGGTAAGTAGCACCCGACAGTTGATAATAGCGCGACCGCAATACTAACTCGACTTCGCCTTTCTAGCCAACAGGAGGGCATTATACCAACGTCGTAAACGCACCTTCAGGCGCTTTCATCTTCGATTAGAACTTCAGTCCCAAATACACAAAGTCTGTATATAAGAAAGGAGACGTCCCCGATCTCGATACTCTATCTGACTTTGCTTACTTTCAATGGTGGCTTGGCTGTGAGGCAATGGGAATTGAGATGACCAACCTCAAGCTCATCTTCCAAGCGCATATTGTCTATGAAAAGACTTCCGATATTGTTCTACAAGCATTGCGCGAGGAGGGACATCAGAGTGTGCCTGGCTGGGACGAGCGAATTACATTTCAGTTAGACTCAGACCCGGGGCTTGCAATTCTGGGCAGCCCTAATGGCGCTTCAACAGCCTGGAATGCTTCTACAGCATAAGTACAGACTGGGGTTGAAGGCTATCAAAGAGGTAACCGTGTGGGGGTCCAATGGAGGCTTCCAACTGGATGCACCTATAAAGGAGACGAAGCTGAACTTGAGGTTCACGATTGTAGATGCTTAGGTATCTATTCTTAGCCCGCTTAGGGTGCCCAATGAAGGAAAACAAAAGGTGCCAACACACGGCGTTATCCCATCAAATGACTCCTGTATCCCCTTTCCGCGGCCCTTCAGCATTGAACCTGCCGAACCGCGACCACTGACCGGACCTCATGTACTGCAACAACACCAATCAAAGGTATGTCATGGTCTTCTAAATGAGCTTTCACGAGCCCATACCAAAACCCTCACATCCGCTATCTCTAAGCTTACATAAACTCTCAGATAGAACCTGACATTCGAATCTATTTTGGTGCATTGAACTTGTTATGGGATCATCGTAGATCGGGTTTGAAATAGTTCGAAGCCATGCCCGTCCCGGCCTTTGTGTTCTTACACCCAATCATTCGTTAATAGATCAACCGATTTCGCATCCCTAATGGGGTTTACATATTGCCGCTTACGCACCTGTGTCAATAATCTAGTTGATTCTTATGTAGTAATGTGTATGGACATTATTCAAACAGCTTGGGAGCCTACTTTGTTTCTAGCGGCTTTTGACCAGAGTAGGAATGGTAATGATGATATGTGTGGAAGAAATTGTTCATCAGATCCTTTCGCACTTGAACCAACCAAACCTCTACCTCCAACGTTGTCCAGCCCAGGCCCTTGGTGAAGGGGATGTTTGTGACAGCGCCAAGAGAGTCATAGTTGACGGCCCGAGCATAGTTGCCAATCTGTCTCATATGCGGGTCTTTGGGCCATGTGCCGACAGGGACCTTCTTCATGTCATGAATAGTGTTCACAAAGCCTGCAGCATCAACCTTTTCACCAAGCTTCTCGGCGATGTTGACGTCAACCCCAAACTTTTCGAGGGCCTCCGCGAGGTAATCCGTGGTTTTCTTGGGCGTGTATTCAGGGGTAGTTGATCCATCGTCGCAAGCGAATTTGAAGACGATGTCTTGTACTTCGACCCAGCCACCTGGCTTGAGGGCCCTGGTAACGTCAGTGAGTCATTACAATCTGTGGGCCGATTTGTTGAAACGTACTTGTACGCCTGCTCCAAGAGTCTGTCCCAGTCTTTCAATGCAGGGCCCATGTTGCGAATATGAACATAGTCGAGTGAATTATCGTCCCATGTCCAATCAGCCTCAGCGTCGTCGACAACAAAGTGGACGTTAGGAGGCACAAAAATCGGTTGGATTGGGCTCAAGTCAATGCCAGTAACCTCGGCCTCTGGGTACTCATCTCCCACTGCAAAGCTCGTCAGCGAAACCCGGACTGATCATACTTAGTCAGGGGAATAGTACTGTCCATAGCCCAGATTCCAGTGCCAGTCCCAATATCGAGGATTTTTTGAGGGTTCTTCAAGGGCGCGTTGTGTAACTCTCCATCGCAAAGGTGGAGAATCAAAGCATGTTTCATATCCTCACGTTCCTGCTCCAAGTCGTCGTTTGGCAAAAGGTAGCGACCCTCTTTGTACTTATGATAGCGTCGCTTGTTCTCAAAGTTGTAGTCGCGAACACTGGGGGCCAAGGAGGTTGATGCATTGGACGTCGTCTCATAGCCATCTTCCGATTGCTCAGCCTCAGCCTCATTAGCCTCGATGACATGTTCGGGGGATTCGACTCCACCCGCGGCTGGTGGAGAAGACCCAGGAGGAGACGAAGATTTTCGTCCCGTCATTTTGAGGCCTGTGAAAACAAAATAGATGGTAATATGACTTATGAGCGTTGTAGGAGGGAGGGGAATGGGTTGCACGAAGGAGAAGTTGAACGGGGGCGGGGGAGGAGAAAAGAAAAGAATGCAACATGGAACCGATCCTAGTCTTGTTGTCGCACCCACTTCATTCATGTCACATATCCCGGGTAAGAGGTACAAAATGTGACAAGAAGGCGAAGACGCAGATGCACTGCAGCCTTCGGTCGGTGTTGCCTACCGTTCTGGCAGGCAGCCCGTTGTCTTGGGGTCCCAGTACACAGTAAGAATGCAATGTCGAACCAGGTTCGAACCCACGGTGTGATCTGTTGGTTGTCTGTCGATGAGCTGATATGACAAAACTGCCTGCAGCTGCAAGCTTCCGCATCGATTCGAATGCGCCCGCACACGCCTCGGGGACTTTTCTGTCGATTCGTCGGATGCCCTGAAAGAAGATGGCCCCGTCTTTCACCCATGTTAGATTCAGTCCGACGATTCCCCAAGCCAGAGGACAGGTCCCACGAGCGTGGGGATGTGAGTGCATGCTCCTTCTCATGATCACAGTAGCTGAGGCTTTGACGCACCGTCTCGTTCCCCATTCCGCCGGGAGAGCATGCAGGCCAAGATGGAAAATGTCAAAGAAGCCAATCACCTTCCCTGCCTTTGGAGCGCATGGGACGTTTTGACAAACAAATAGCGAGGCTGCCGGCCGGGTTTACGCGGATATTCCGCGGTCAGGGGTTCAATATGGAGCACGATACGGGGCAACGCAAGCCCACTTCTTTGATGTTTTTGTGAACTTACCTACATACGGATACCACTCTGTCATTCAGGTGTGGCCGAGTCACTCGCCGCCGCGCGATCCGGGGTGAGTGGGGTGAGCAGTGCGAGGAGGTTGCCCTGGCCGTGAACTTGACCCACTGTCCCTGATCATTTCAAAACTAAGAGCTGGACAGAGCAGAGTCGAGGCAACGGACAAAGATTAATCACCTTGAAATGACAAAAATGAATTCAGATATATGTTAGTCCTAGTCTCGATCTCTGTTACTGTTGCTGCTGTAATACGCTTCTGTAATACGCTCCTGTTGAAATCATTGGTGTCATTGTCGCCTGCCCCGTTGCATTTCAATTATTCCTGCTGCGATACACGTACGTTGTAGTGTGAGTATGATTCGCTCTTTGCCAGGACCGGGTCCGCTGGTCGACGCAGCATAAGTGATCGGCACCGAGTGTCGGAGCCGGTGGACGGAACCGACATGACCCATTCCAAAGCGGCAGCCGGAACCGAGAGCGATGTGTATCCCAGGACCTTAGATGCTGGACGAAGGGGCCGAAAGAGTGATCGTTCACTGAAGGAACGAGGACGGCATCCACATCTGAAATAGAAATCTTGCCACTGGTTCAATCATGCAGGCAATTCTTTAAGCTAACGAAGTATATAAAGGCAACAGTCTGCACCAGTTTGACCTTTTGAAACAATCTAACTTTCTAGATTCATTGATCATACATATTTCCTCGATACTCAATGTCTTACACTCGTATCGCTCTCGCTGGCGCCACCGGCAACCTCGGCGGCCCCATCCTCAAAGTCCTCCTTGACGCTGGTTTCCGCGTCACGGCCCTCACTCGGAATGGAGGAAATATTTCCAGATTGCCTGTCCACTCAAGCCTGGAGATACTGGAAGTCGACATCAACTCTGTCGAATCTCTTCTACCTGCCTTAGCCGGCATCGACGTCGTCATATCATGCCTGGCCACGCTTGCCATCGGGGGCCAGAAACCACTGATCGATGCGGCGGTCTCTGCCGGAGTCAAGGTCTTCATTCCAGCCGAGTTTGGTATGGATTCCACCAACTCTCTTTGTGCACAGTTGCCCGTCTGTGCTCCAAAGGTTGCCGTTCAGGACTACCTCCTGAAGATGTCACGGGAAAATCTAGCGTTCACTTTCACGGCCATTGCGAATGGACTTTTCCTCGATTGGGGTCTTCAGAACGGCCTCATCGTTGATCTTAAAGATCATAAAGCGATCCTGTACAACGGCGGCGACGTGCCTTTCAGCGCGACGACGCTCGCTGATGTCGCGATGGCCGTACTCGGCGTCATTCAGAACCGGTCTCAGACTGCGAACCGCGTTGTGTTTATTCATTCTGCTTTGGTTACTCAAAACCAGCTGATTGGATACGCAAAAGATGTCGACGGGATGGACTGGAGTACGTCTGTCAAGGATACAGAAGAACTCCGCCGAGAGTGTCTCGCAGAGCTTGCCAAAGGGTCAGATGCAGATGTCGATGCTGCGATGCTGGGATTCTGTTTTTGCGGGTCGCTGACTCTTGATTATGGCTGTGATTTCTCTAGCAAGCTAGACAACAATTTGTTGGGTGTCAAGGGAATGAGCGACGATGAGTTGCACTCGATGTTGATCGAGTATCTAGGGAAGCTGTAACCTTAGGGAGTGAACACTTAATTAAGGCACCGCAGGCCAGTCGGAACATAGCGTTCAAGACTTCCTCCATGTTTTCTTTGATACTCAGTAATAGAGAAACGGTTGCCACTATTGACGTTGATGATTTACATACTTCACAAGCTGGATGTGACTCGCCATGAACCACAAACAAGAGATTGTGCGCAGTGCAGTGCAGGTGTCAAGAAAGCATGGAAAAATGATGGCTGACAAGGATACTGGGTCCTGCTCGCGTCTGACATTACTCTGGGCCGGGCGGTTGTATTTCTAAGCAACCCAGCGTTGTGGGGTTAGCGCCGCAGTGACCGCATGTCAGCATTGCCGAGTCGGATCTACATGAAGCTGTTTTTGCCTTCAGCGCGCTCGTATAGGTACCTGACTATACTTTTCATCAGTTCAAGTAACTGATCTCACCGAACTTCAGCACTAGAAACATGTCAAATTCCAAACAGAGGAAGCAATATTCAAGTTGCGACAACTGTCGCCGTTCCCGAGTTGCATGCAACGCCTCGAAACGTGGCTATCAACCAGGTGACATAGATTGGCGCGGTTCGTGTTCGCGATGCGCCTTGAAACAACAAGGTTGCACCTTCACCGTAAGTGACCATCGGAAGAAATGTCAGTTGTGCGCCTGTAGAGTCTGATGTCACATAGTGGATGAAGAATACCAATAAAAAGTGTTCAAGGCCAGAGGCTGCGAAGGTATTGGACACGGCAAATGTCCCTGGAGCCAGACTGCGCGAGCCCGATATGGACGCATCGTTTGAATCACTCGTCAACCAAGTTCTCGATCCTTCTCTTGCGCTCTTGGTAGATGGCTGTCCGCTCGTGTAAGATTCACCAAGGAGCCACCAAGTCGATTCTGAACTCGGACACTGACGAAGCTAGCAAGAACT
The DNA here is from genome assembly GCA_025328345.1 of Colletotrichum sp. SAR11_59. Taxonomy (NCBI): domain Eukaryota; kingdom Fungi; phylum Ascomycota; class Sordariomycetes; order Glomerellales; family Glomerellaceae; genus Colletotrichum; species Colletotrichum sp. SAR11_59. The sequence continues at coordinate 25,321 of JAKMXC010000062.1, read as the reverse complement.
CAAGTGAAGCCAGAACCACATCGGTCATAGACATGTTCAGGACTCTCGATCGTGACTTGAAACAGGAGGTGGTGTCTCAAGCTCCGGGGGATGGGCAGGCGCCTGACCGTGGAGAAGCAGAACTGGGAAACCAAATCGAGTACTTCTTACGAACGGCCATTAAAGGTTTCGCAGCACGATGGGCCCCTCAGATCCTCCAAAGCCATGGCGGCCTCCCGACGAACTCCACCGGAGACTTTGTCAGAGAAAGCTGGCGCGCTGCCAGAAGAGACATGCTCAAAGTCATCAACCGAGTATCCTATCAATCCGTGTTGGCCTTGTATTTATTCGCACAGACCCCGATTCCCACTGGCATACCTCATGACGAGTTCATGGACGGGATCGATGGTCTGACTTGTCTTCATACTGCGCTTTCCCAGATTCAAAGACTGCGGGAACGAAGGAGCCATGATCACCTCGATGAGCTGGGGTCACTGGTAGAGTTTGGCTCCTCTCGCCATTCTGTCGCTGCCGGGCAGGTTTCGACCAAGTTTCTAGACCTAGAAACCAGACTTTACTGGACGGCAGTGGTGTGGGATACCGAAAGCTCATTAACATCAAATCTGAGGGCTTCACTGACATCCGGCCTGAAAGGGGCTTGCTTAGAACCCGTATGGCTTTTGGTCAGGGCCTTCCTCGTTGGCTCGTTTCTTCCTCAATCAAAAGACTGGCTTATCAATGGGCTTCAAGTCTGCGACAAAACAGAGACTGAGATACTTTCAGCGGCTTCTGTTGCTAACGTCTACTTATGGAAGACAATAACGTCATTGAAAGAGGCTTTGAGGGAAGGGGTAGACGAAACAAGCCTTTTCTCAACTTGGGAAGCTACTCTCGACGCATTGGAGATCTATACAACCTCGATACGCCCGCTTCTCAGACTCTGCGAGAGGCAGCTTCATTTTCTGAACCAAGAGAGTCGACTACATTGGTTCGACTTAAACTTAAAGCACCACCTTGGCATTCTGAAGATGGTAGAAGCACTTGAAGTCGCGAGCCGTTCAGACCTACTTGCACAGATAACAGAGATAAGGCAAGAGGCTGAGCGCGAGATTGTTAACGTGCTCAAGTTTGGGACCGAGAGCAAATGTGTCATACGTACGGCGGCCGCGACGGCTCACAGAACGCGCGCCGATAGGTTGCAGGATTGTACTTCTTCAGAAGAATCTGTCGTCTCAATGAGCCCTTGGATCGCTCTGATAGTTGAGTCTGTCTCGCTTTTGAGCAAGATAATCCACACCAGGTATCTCGAGAAGAGGATGCAATACGACGCATGCATATACATGCTTAGACTGGCCGCTGACGTCTTAGATCACCTTCCGAATTATGTTCGCTGCGTCAGCGAGGGCCAGGATAGTCTGCAAAAGCTAAGAGAAAAGATAGCTTAGGCTTTCTACTGGGTGTTTCCAAGACACGTCGTATCTCAAGCCAAAAGTTACTAATTACACTCAACCGCCTATTTCTTTCCATAAGTGATTCCTTATCTTTTAACTTCTCCTCTCGCCTAAAGTGTCCCAACGTGTCTTCAATATCTTCTTCAGTAAATCCCGACACTTTGACCGATCAAACCGATGCTCATCGGGCCAAACACACTCCCTATAGATCTCCTGAGCTTCCCAAATCCATAAAATCAGCAATCAAAACCCATAATAACCACTAGCAAACTTCAAAACTTACATGAACCCGGTGCTGGTATTCCTCTCCAAAGTCCTCCACTCGCCAAATTTTCCAGTCTCCCCCAGATATGTGCTTCGGTATCGGAATCATCTCAAATGAGATCGGCTTTTCTCTGAGCTCTTTGAAGTACTCTACAGCCTGCCGGGGCCTGTCCGTCCGCCAGGGCTCATCCTCGGGTATCTCCTCGTCCGGCACGTGTGTGTACGCATCATGAGGAGTGACCTCACCTATAGCAAGCACATTCCATCAGCTTCAGATAGTTCCCACGGGTACTCATCACCGTTGCCGGTGCGGGTGTCGAGCAGCCACCACATAGCTAAGCCCCCGTCCGCCTGCCCTGAGAGGGCGACGATTTCCTCTGGAATCTTCTCGCCTTCCAACGGCCAGAGCTCAAGCACAAGTGGCTGCTGGGTTCTAAATTCGCTTTCGGATTCTGAGAAAAGATGTGAGTCTTTAAGGTAGCTCATGCACTGCGTGGATGGTTACACCGGCTTGTCGCTATCCAAGTATGGCAAGTGGCGTACTTTTTTCGACGACTAACTACATCAGTTTCGAGCAGGAAGGAAGGGAGATCGAGATGTATTCACATAGGTCAACTACTTTCTGATTGAAGCCGAGGATCCAAAACTTCTCAAGGGGAAGTTCGTCATCGCTCCATCTGTTCTCAAGGGGGCTCCTTGTGCACTCGGGTCTGAACGAGACCATTCGCGAAAGTAGCTCGAAATACTGCTTGATACTTTCAACGATGGCATCACGGTCGTAAAGGGGACCAGATGGAAGCGAAATGGGGTTGCGTGTCGACATTGGGGCGATTTGTGACTGTGATTGTTGTTAAAGTGCAACCATGGTAGTTGTGAGTTGGGGAGATTTGCTTAAATAGTTTTATTTATGTAGGTACCCCATCGTGAGTGGTTGAGTAGGTACCTAGTAGGAATGGCGTCGCCTCGCTTCATCAACAGTCGAGAATTATAATTGTGAGTGATCATAGAAATGTTAAAGAGCAGCACAAAGTTATCGACAGATAAGGCGGCACATACCGGGAACTGCCACCTTCTTGATGGTACCCTTAACACGGAATCCATGGGAAATGTTGGTCGACCCGAGAGACCCCGTCCGTGGAATCTTTCAAACACGGCGCCTCAAAACCGTTCGACATTTGTGCGTATGGTCACATTGCTTGAACATGTGGATGAAGATTTGTACAGTCTAAACCAAACAAAAATTGTGGAAGGGGAAGTTGATGATCGGTCCCCATGACGAGTGGATTACCGCTGGAAAATAGCCCGTCGTGCTGCGTAGAATCCCCCACAGACCGAAACGCCGCCGAGCCCTGTCGTAAGGCGTGGTGACCAACGTTTGCTCCCTCCACAACAAACTTCCGACTTCCTCTCTCAATTGATTCCCAACATGGAAGACTTCCTCCGATCTGCCCTGGCTTCCAATTGCTTCCTTACAACGTCCAGCTCCATCGTCGCCCATACCACCGAGATCTTGCCCTTGTCGAATCGGTACATGCAGTGCTCGTTGAACTTGATGCTATTTCCATTGGGAAGGATGCCCGCAAACACCGACGTCGGCGTTCCCGTGAGCTCCAGTCGCGCAGCAACCTGCTGAGTCTCCTCGTCCACCAGCAACTCCTTAATCTCGAAACGAAGCCCTGAAACAACTTCGTGGCTCATATCAAGGTTGCGTGCATAGTCCTGGACAGTGAATGGTCTGTTGTTGTGTCGAAGGTCTTTCCTGCAGAATTTCGGAAACTCGGTCTTCATCGTGCGCTGGTTCATACTGGTGACGTATGCGCGGTACAGCAACCCTAGATCAACCGGTTTATCCGGCATGCTCCGCGTGAGAAACTTCGGCGTCATCTCTGCCGTTGGATTCTGGGCGCGAATTCCGTCGTTGTCTTGAATCGTCACAATCCTCGAAATCTTGCCCTTCTCGTTGAACCACACGAAGCACTGCTCGTCGAACTCAATCGTCTTCTCCACGGGGTCGGCATTTACCCTCTCATCCACCAGCGTCATCCGGTTGACGTATCTCGCAGCCACAGCGCGAGCCTTCTTATCGACTAGCATCGTATCGATCTTGATGTTGAATCCGGCGAGGCCCTTCGTGCGACCCTGGAGGCGGGTGATGTGCTCTTCACGCGTCTGGGAGTGGCCATTCCGGGTGAGCTCGTCGGCGAGGTGGTTTCCGATGACGTGCCATTTGCTGTTGTTCAAGCAGTCGACATATTCGCGCAACCGAGTGCCAATGTCCACCTGAATACCCTTTCCATCACCATTCCAGCGGCGCGCTGGGCTTCTGTGCCGATGAGGGCTTTTGATCCCTGAAGGTTGCTTCTCTACAGCCGGCGGAGCCAGGAAGCTCTCGTGAGAGAAGCACGGGGCATCTGAATCTTCCAACGTTACTGTCGTCATCTTCATTATCTGTCTTAGAAATGTCTGCTTCTTTTCGTCTGTATGTGATGATGAGAGTCGTGATGAAGGGCGGACGGCTTTGTCGTTATTATCGTCAATAGCGATGTCATGAGAGGGGTGAACTGATCTTAGCGAAGCGAGCAGTGAGCGCCGAAAGCTGCTTCAGCAAGGGTCGATCATTAATACCAACGAAGCAGATCCCCCGGATTACCTCAAAATGACCACACCAACAATAGTCAATCACTCAGAATAGGGAAATAAATTGTCACTACATAACAAACAGACCATAATCGACAGTGGAAGGAGCCACACGCAGCCCAGCCGCAAGAACACGATCGAAAATCGGACCCTTGCGCCACCACGTCTTTTCACAGTTAATGACGTAGAATTCCCCGTATTTCCTGACATCACGTCGCTCTCCCCGTGGCGTCCGAACTCGCCAAGCGGGCCGCGCGGACCCCCCCAAGCAGGGAAATTTTCTCCCCTAAATCACCGATCAGAAAAAAAGCACGCCTCAACAAAAACGACGCGAACTAAGGAGAGGATGGTCCGCCACGCCGAGAAAATCCGGATTGTTCCAGCCCGCCCCTGTCAGCAGTTGAGCGGGTGCGCGAGAGCCTTATCTCTGTGACACCGGCATCGGCATCATGCATGCATACCGCCACCCTGATTCATTGCACTGCAGTACCGGGGAGCAACCGCAGGAGCCCCAGTTTTGTCTTTTTTTCTTAGCAGCTGATCGGATCGGGGCCAGGGTTGGTGTAGCTGGTCGGGGTCGGCCAGTACGGCTGGAAGAGAATGCCCGGGTCGGTCGACTTGTAAGCTCCGGGGAACGACACGCCGGAGAAGGTCTTGCTGCCGCCGCCAGAGAGGGAAACCTGGGCGCAGCCGACGTAGAACTGAGCTCCGCCCTCGGTCGCGGCGCCGTGCAGGGCCAGGTGCTCAACGCGGACGAGGTACTCTCCGTTGGCGAGACAGGATGGGATCTTGGTCGAGAGAACCTGAGTGTCTGCGACACAAATCGTCATTAGCACCGAACTGATTCAGCCCTACAGCGCGATTCACGAGCTCTCCACTAAATCTAAAATGTCTGTTTTCTTGAAACCACATGCTTCTATGGTTCCCTGCCTCCGAAGATCGCACCCACTCGACAACATGACCCTAAAAATTTTCAAATTTCAGGAGAGATGATTGAGAAAATTGGACACTCACTGTACGACACCCACTCCAGGCCGCTGCTGGTGATCGTCGGGCGCTCGTGGTAGATCTTGAACCAGACGGCTCCACTGCCGTCCCAGGTTGCCGCCGTCTGGCCGGACGGGACCTTGGCCATGTAGAAGCTCGCGGGCCCGGGATGTCCCACGACGCTGTTTGCCGCGAACCCTATCGTCGAGCCCGCCGTGACCGGGATGGTGGTCACGGTACCCCTGTCCGCGGGATCGGCTTCGTAGCACCGGATCTGCGTCGACGAGACGCCGTCGGTGGGGCCGTTGGAGTAGAAGTTTAAAGTCTTGCGGACGTGCTGCCACTCGGGATAGGTCGTGCCGCCGTACACTAGTCGACCGAATGTGTCTGAGTTGAGTGACATAGTTAGCAACGCACAAAGTTTGACTGATCTGAGTTGAGACTTTTGTCTCTTGTTGAGTGATATCAAAGGGCAGAAGACCAACAGTGGGCTTCGGCTGATGCAGCCGCCAGGACGGCGAGAGTCGCAGAGAACTTCATGCTGGCACAGCTTGTACTGAGGATTGATGGAAACAACGATATCAGTTCAGATTTGGTTGACGAAGCTCTGTAAAGTTGAAAGAGAACACTCCACTTCATGCCTCCTTAAATAGCTCCATAATTACAACTCAGCCGGGCTTGAAGAGACCAACCTTCAACTCCGCGCAACTCCTCGCAACCTGGTCTTGTGCCTCCATCAAAAAGGAATGTGCCAATACTTTAATATCAAAGTCCGTCTCCTCCCCGAGCGCCGGCGAAAATATGGGGCGCATTCCACGAATCTCCGTCGCCGACCCCTTGCCGGCCCGGAGGCTGCGCTCCGAGGCGTAACGTTGACATCCTTGCTGTTACTCATGAAGATTCGCCAAGGCTACCATTTCTCTTTCCCTGCGATGCTCTATTAGATGAGAATAAATGAAAAATGACACCCACACCTTCCGCCACTTCGGGCTTGTATCGGCCCAACGGATGGACTCATGGTCTGATTGTCGCATCCCACGATCTGGAGTCCCGATACGTCAGTTGATGACCCTTGTTGCTTGTTCCGGGCCTCTCTGCACAAAGTCTAGTCTTCATCTATCGTCTTATTGAATTCTTTCATTTCTCTGTACTGATTATCGCTCACCCACTCCCATTCCATTATCTTGACTGTGCCATCGCCCTTGTCCACGGTTCCGTAGACTCGTCGACTTTGACAGGTCGGGATACTGAGTAGCACCTCATCTCTCACATCGTTCACCTTTTCTCTATCCGTTACAGCTCTCCACTGTCGCTAGATGATGAACATGGCTGCGGAGAAGTTGACAGTACGATTGACTCTGACATGGAAGATCGGGCGGAAGTTATTCAATTTCTGTGGGAATTGAAGAATAATTAAGACACATCGACTGAATGAATCTTGCATAAATGGATCAATAAGCGTTCTGTCCTTGGCTGAATCCATTTTCATCTTCCTCCATTCAACAATACCAAATCCACATGTTCAGCTAGTAACCCGCAGAGTCCTTTTCAATCCAAGTCAAGATCTAATTGAATAGGGTCTTCATCAACCAGGTTTCCCCACTGATCGCGGTTCCGATACTCCAAACGCGCCTCCCCTCTACTGTTCAAGTGAAGCTCTCTTCCACCAGGCAACAGAACGATCACCAGGGGATCGTTATCTTCCTCCAGGGTGCCAGTGGAGCCCAGAGCCGCATATTTTCGCCGCAGCATGATGGACCTGTTGTGGCGTTCCTTGCTGAAGCCCTTGAAAGCAACCTCTTCTTGCGTCATGGGAGGGGTTGGCTCCATGCCTAAGGACTGCAACATCGGGTTGCCGGGCCATCCCTCAGGGGGACGGTTGCTTCCCATCTCGTCCCAGGAGAAATTGACACCAGCCCGCTCCAGCAATCCCTTCATCTTCTCGAGGACGTGGTTCCCTAAGAAGTCCCAGTGCCGCTCTAGAGCGAAAAGAAGTTCAATCTGGAAGCGGCAGCCGTACCGGTAGCGCTCCATGAGAGGATCCTGGCCGTGTAGGGATACCTCCTTCAATGCATGGAACTCTCCATCAGCGACGGCAGAGGCAAAGGTGAGTAGGCTGTCTGCCAGGTTGTTGTTGACATGGGTAAGACGAAGGTATTTGAGGGTACGCGGAAGCATGCTGACTAGGCGGGTGCCGTCGGGATCAGGCAAGCTGGTGTCAATACGACGCAACCCGAGCTCCTCCTCAACCGGTATGTTCCCTGGCCACACGTCAGGAATACCGTGGCGAGAGGTCCACATGTTGGGGACGCCGAGAATGGAGTCCTGCGCAAGCTGAACATGCTCGAGCTTTTCGAAAGAACGTAGGGTACCGATGGTGGCATTTCGAATGTTCTCGAGGTTTTCGGCCGTAGTTCCGGATGGATTTTCGTGCCAAAGGCTCTCCCAAAACTTCATATCAAAGGGACCGAGCTCGAGGTGTCTCAGGCTGTGGGAGCTCATACCTGCCAGGCGAGCAGTGAGATTTGCGGGGGAAATCAGGGAGTCCATCATGACACTGGCATAGTCGCCCTGCTCAGCGATCAACTGGAATCTGCGGAGCTCGCCGCGGCCGAGGGTGAAGCTCTCCAAGTTCTCGATGCCTGAGGTGAGAATCAATATCTCGTGGAGATACAAGGAACAGTTTGTCAGGCGCAAGGTCTTGAGTTGGGAGGTGACATGGTCGGTTTCTTCCATGAAACGTTCGCCTAGACCTCCTATTCCGTGTATTTCGAGTGTGGCAAGGTTGCTGCAGCGGTTGATGATCATGTACGTGTCCCTGAGATCAAATTTGCTGATCTTGTCGTAGCAGTCGGCACGGTAAATGAGGCTGAGCGTCTTGATAGAGTCGTATTTGTCGCGGCCATACCGGTCCATGGTCCAGATAAAGCCACCATGCTTGTTAAGGGGAAGCTCCATATGCAGCTCGAGATGTTCCAATTGAGTGGCACGGTTGAGAACCTCAGGAAGCCAGTCGAAGCCCATGGCGTCCCCTCTGGGGCCTTTCTTTCCGACCTTGCCGCTGTCAACGTGCAGATTGGGGGTCAGGTTAGCTTCAAGGTGCTTGATGGTGGTGGCCAAGTCATCGATGCCGTTTGCAAGGCTCCGCTTGCCAGCAGCCTCCAGCGCGTCAAGGTCTGGAACGTGGTCGCCAGCCAAACTTCGCAAAAGCCTGAACAGGGCCTTCTCGTGCTTCGAGCCCTGCCAGGAGCGCTCTCGAATCTCGAGGTAGTCGTAGTTGAAGCAGACGTGGTGAAAGAGGTAGGGTCGCACAAGCTTGTGGAAGCGAAAGCAGGTCTTTGAGAATGAGACCAGTCCCTTATGGTTATCGCGTTCCGCCTGGAAACTTCCGCCGTTTCGACCATCGCAGTGGCGACAAAGGAGTTCCAAAATGGAAAGAATGAGCTCGTCTGGCAGGTCGATGAGGTGGGTTGCTCCTTCCATCGTAAATGTTTGGGGCGCCTCTCGGTCATCGGTTGCTGGCAGAACCTCCATCTTGTCAGCGTGGAAAGGCGCGACGGGACGAGAGGCAGTGAATTTGTAGAAGGAGGGGTGGATCTTGCAGTTGGCAGTCGGATGAGAAGAATTAGAGCGAGTCGTATGCCGGTGGAAAAAATAGCCGTCGTGGAGGCAAACGAGTTCTGGGACATGCGGGCAGCCGATCGTCTGGCGTTTGTTGTTCAGGTGGCTGAAAGAAGCTCGAAGAAACAAACGCTTTCCTGAAGCGATTGAGTCTCAAAAATGGAAAAATCAAATTGCCAACCGAATCAAATCTGAGGAGGAAACAAACAGAGTAGTCGAGGACCGGGTGGGGGAATGGGTGACTGGGAGTCGCCGTGGGCGGGCCACGTGACGCGCAATATTGACTACGGATTGCTTGGGAAGGAACGACCAAACAAACCATCGAAGGCTCCTGCTTCTTGTCGAGTTCGCCGTTTGTTCTTTCCAAAGTTTACAAGTTTGGTAACCAAGTATCAGGGAAAGCAGGCCAGGGCATGGGGAACTCTCCGCTACTTCCCTGGCCGTTTCCCCATTTTCGCAGACGTTAGCTGATACAACTTCAATTACGGTTGAAGCGGTCACATTCGCCACATGCAAATCTTTCAAACCGGGAGACTGCTACGAAGTCGATTGACGCGACGCAATACGGCTTGGGCTTCAGCTGTTACATTATCGCCAAATGCCCGCGCAACGACTCAACAAATACAAAATGATATTGAACCAGACACTATGCTGCTCGACTCAATATCGTCGAGACCTCAATTCTCACTTTCCCTGTCGGATCCAGAGCCGGGTCCAGACTAAGTTCCGTCCAGATATTTCCCAGGATCCTCTTCGTAAAACGTATCTTCAGTCCATCCGTAGGCTTTGTTCAGCCGCTGACCGAGCACAAGAGCCGAGTCTCCTTCGAATTTGCCCTTGTAAGGCGGAGAAACCACAAGAGGCTTGCGCCCGAACTTGGACGATTCAAACGCATGGTTCAATCCATCTGCCGTACGGATCACCCCGAATCCCAACTCCTTCATCGCCAAGTTGAACGCAGGCCAGTCGGCCGCTTCCCGCGGCTCGGATTTTCCGATCAAACTTTTGAACGTCTCAATCATCGACTCGTATTCGACTTTGATTGTTGGTAGAGCAGGTACGGACTCCCTCACACTGGAGAGAATATCAAATTGAGACCGGCTTGATGATCGCGACTTGCCCCTCTCCTTGCGACTCTCGACCAGTTTCCCAGAAGGCTCTTGGGGCTCCACTGCGAGTGCTGTCCAGTCGGTCTCACCATTCGCCTTGGCATTATCGTACTGCTTGTCGAGATACGCGAAGCTGTCCTGGATCAGGTCCTCGTACAAGAAACCCAGTCTCGCACCCACTTTCTCGGCAACGATTTCGTCCAGTCTCTCCAATGCATCGTCAATAAGACCATTATCAAGAGCCTTCTTGGTGAGCACGGGACTAAGATCGCTCTTGAGCCGGTTGAGCTCAGCCTCGAGCTCCTGAGCTCGGGTGACGAAGAATTGAGCCTTCTTCCGCGAAGGAACGGGTCCCTTCTGTGCCAGTGACAGATTCACGGCCGCGCTCAACGACAGCAAGCCCATCGTCTCAAACGCATCTCGCGGGACCGTCGCTCCATACTTGTCAAAGTCGGTCTTGAGGTACAGCTTCGAGAGCTGTTCAATCCAGCCATGCGCCTTCTGCGGGGTCGTTTCCGGCTGACACAGTCGAAGAAGGATGTGAAGAGGGGGGTCGCTGTTCTGAACGTCTTGCGGCTTGCCCTTCAGTTTGATGTTAGGATTTTCCACGGCATCGACCCCGTTCGACATACGCTTGAACAGCTTGGAGTCCCTGGTCAGCTGCCGCTTGAGCAGAGACTGGAGTCGGACGTAGTCAAGATGCGCAACATTCGATAGCTCCTGCAAAATGATCGATCGCCGCAGCTTGTCCGAGCCTGTGTCATCAAGTCGACTCAGCAGTTGATCCGCATAAGACGAGATCGCGGCGGCTTTGATGGCACTTTGAGCAGCATCCAGGACGGCGCCGCTGGCATGATAGTCAGCTTTGAGGGAGAGCGACCGTCCCTTCTCATCAGCGATAAGCTCCGGGCGGCTGTAGAACCAGGCAGCGACTTCCCGAGCAAGCATAGCCGGCCGAGAGGCGAGCGCATCAAGGTACGCCTCGTGAGCGATCTTGCGGTCGCGAATCAAGTCCTTGGGGTCCGGGAGGGGTTCTTCTCTTATTTTCTTGGCCGCAGGCTGGGTCTGAGGAGTACCCCCAGCCCCCGGAACCTGAAGCATTTGAATGCCCTGCTCAAGTGCATCGACGGGAGCGTCTGCAGTAGGCGCCGCAGTGTTACTAGCCGGCTGACTGGAGGTCTTGGTGAGGAAAGTTCGGGTCAACCAATAGAGCCCGAGCGGCTCGACCTCCCGAGGTCTGTACTCTCCAAGAAGCATATTCGCCATGTCGTTGAGCCTATGTAGAAGGAACAATTGGCGGCACAAGACCATCTCCCCAATATCCCGGGGAAGCAGATTTCCCGTACTGGTGGCCCACTGAATTTCGGCCATCTTGGACGGTGGGATCTGCACCGCTTGTCCGTAATCTTCGCTGTCAATGAACATGATGTAGGCGTCCTTGAAGTTTCCTTTGACGCGGAGTTCCTGCAGATGCATCCCGATCTTGATGAACTTTCTGTCGTTGCCCTTATACTGGTCAATCAGGTCCGGTATGGCACGCATGGCCATCAGCTCGAGGAGGTGGGTATCCTCAGGATCGGTCAGACTACGGAGGTTCCAATCGGGCACGAGGGCAGACAGCGGACCGCCGTGGCTCGTGTCCTCGGGGTGTCGCGGCACATTCTGGCCCTCCTCAAGCTTGAATATGCACTGGCGTCGCTGGTCTTGGTTCAGTGAGCCCCAGTGCTTCTGGAGCCGGCGCTCGTGCATATTCCATTTCTTCCGTAGTATCGCGTGTTCTTCTTGCACTTGGATATTGTTCGGGATCTGACCGAAACGCCGGTTCGCGTCATTGTATCGCCGAGAGTTGTAAGCATTCATCGTGGTGAGACGAAGCAGATAGATCGTGTGCAGGTCGTGAATGAAAAGAAGAAAACAATGGGCAGCAGATTCAAGGGAGAGGAAGGTTGCGTACATACGTGCCAGGAAGCACCTCCCTGACCGCGTTCTACTAATGAACCAATGGAATGTTACAATGAATAAGTTTGGCTGATAGTCGCCACAAGCAGCCACAGCACTAAACTCAGCTAGCGCACCTGGCAGAGAGATTCACCATCCGTTTTTGGTTCTTTATATATATCTGCAAGCGGAGTGCAGTGCTCACTATCTGCTTAGTTTAGAGACATGTATACCGGAGAGATACGGCCACAAGGCTCATTTTTCTCGCTTATCTCATCAACAAATGAAAGCATTTTACCACTTACTCTACACTTACTCTGCACAGAACCGGCCCTATTGCGAAGACTGAAGCTTGGACGAAGGTGTTGCCGGCTGAATCGCATTGCCAAGACGTATCCCAGATGATCATCAGATCGCCAAGAGTTGCCAAAGTAATGAATACAACTCTCCCCTCCCCGCCGAGATGGCAGCATCCGATCTCTCCGACCCTGAATCGGGAACCGTCTTGGCTCACTGTCAATCTCGCAGACGATTAATTAACCTCCAATCCCGACGGGATCATCACATCACCCAAGCATTGGTCACTGCAACAACAGATCTGATGCATCAAGTTTATTATTCCTATCAAGCACATCCCCAGCCAAATCTCAGCAAATGGGAAACCCCGGTGACCAAGACAGGTCCCCAAAGGGTATGAAGTCTCAAAACATTCATTTCCATCATCAAAAAGAAAAAAGGCCCGCGCCCTCACTCATCCTTCAATGAGAGGGGATCCCAACTCCTTCATATGCAAACTGAAAAATAGAGCGAGCTGACAACCTTTGGGAAAATGCCCGCGAGGCATTGTGCGTACCACACGGAACGTCTTCTCGTCGCGTACCTCAGACCCGCGGCAGCCCCCGGTCTATACCTCTTGACGAGGGACCCAAGCGAGACGCTTAGGCGCCGTTGCCGTTGTAGGCAATCAGGTTGGGGGAGCTGTTGAGGGTGCCGGTGATCTTGTTGGGGGTGGCCAGCGCCTTGATGCGGGCGGCGATCGAGGCGGGGGTGGACAGGCCCTCGACGGACTGGAGGTAGTTGACGAGGCCGGCGACGTGGGGGGAGGCCATGGAGGTGCCGGAGATGGTGTTGGTGGCGGTGGTGGAGCCGATCCAGGTGGAGAGGATAGAGGAGCCTGGGGCGAAGACGTCGAGGGCAGTGCCGTAGTTGGAGTAGGAGGCGATGGCCCAGGTGCTGGTGATAGCACCGACGGTGATGGCGTTGGCGGCGTTGGCGGGAGAGACGTTGGCAGCGTTCTGGGCATCGTTACCGGCAGCGACGACGGTAGTGACACCGGCGTTGTAGGCGGAGTTGATGGCAGTGGTCCAGGCGGTGGAAGAGGGACCGCCGAGGGACATGTTGATGACGGACTTGCCGGCGCGGCCGTTGCTGGTGATGTCGTTCACAGCCCAGTTGTAACCGGCGAGAATGACGGAGGTGGAGGCAGAGTTGCCGACGAAGACCTTGACGGAGACCAGGGTGGTGAGCTTGGCGACACCGTAGGTGGTGGAGCCGATGGTTCCGGCAACGTGAGTGCCGTGGCCGAGGGTGTCGGTGTGGGCACCGCCGGCGGCGTTGTAGCCGAGAGTAGCACGGCCACCGAAGTTGGTGTGGGCAATGTTGATGCCGGAGTCGACGACGTAGGCGTAGGTGCCAGTGCCGGCGGCGTTGTCATAGACGTAGGTGGTAGAGCCGGAGGTCTTGTGGGAAATAGTACCCAGACCCCAAGGAGCACCGGTCTGGCTCACGATAGCGAAGAGAGTCCAGATCTGGTCACGCTCAACGGCAACGACCTATTGGATGTTAGCATGGAAGGCAAGGTTGTGTGGCTGGATTCAAGCTTACATCAGGGTTCTTCTTGATCTCCTCAATGGTGGCATCGTCGAACTTTCCAGAGTAGCCGTGGAACTTGTTGAAGGAGTAGTTGCGCTCGATACCAGCGAAGGCACGCTTGTCGAGGTTGCGGCTCTGGAGCTGGCTGACCCAGTCCAAGTGGCCGTCGAGGTCGCGGGCAGAGACGCCCTCCTTGAGGGTGACGATCCAGCCGTTTGGAACGGTCTGGACAGAGAACTCAGAGGGCTTCTCGACGGGAGCAGCGAAGCCGCAGGCCGCAGCCGCGAGGATAGCAAAGCGCTTGAAGCCGACCATGATGAAAGATTGACCGAGATGCTGGGATTGGAGTTGGGAATCTCAGAGAAGAGGTGAGCGTGGTGAGGAAAATAAACTCCTTCATCGTGGGCTTTTCGTCAATGTTATATACTTCTAGATCCCCGCGATGGAGCTCTTCGATCTCGAGGCCTTCCACATCTGAATGGCATGCAAGGCCTTAGGTGATCCAGGCAGTCGATGGTGTGGCACCGCAGTGTATGCGGCCAAGCCGCGAGGCTTCCTTCGAGAAGCTGTACGTACCAAGCTGCACCCCGGTCGATGTCCAGCCACTTCCACAGGGTCCAAGCCATGGTGAACACCGTTCAACTTGGAATATGCAGCCGAAGACGCCATGTTGGTTGCAGCGAGCGAGACAAATCGATAAGACGATGCAAGAAGGGGAAGGAGAGTACAAATGGCGCCATGTGGCGACATGAATCGGCCATCCCAGAAAGCTTGTGCGACGACATCAGAATGAGGAAGTTGATTGACAATGATATTGTTGATGCAGCGGTCGGCGGGAAGGAGGCTATGTAGGTCGGACTTGGCATTGCAACAGAGCTATCAAATGGTCGCGCGTGAGGTCGAGGTTGGGCAGCAGACAAGCCGGGCTGGCGGCTCAGAGCGTTGCGCCGTCACATGAGGCGTGCAGCCAGTGAGTTGCATTGGTCCCCGAGAACGACAGAAAGAACGCAAACAAGCTCATTCTGTGGGTGTTGAAAATGCGACATATTGGCGGTTGGATGACCGACTGATTTCTGGCAGACTGGGTGAAGTTGGCGACGGATATTTCGCGGTGACAACACCGGCAGTTGATAGAGCTATCCCAATCAGGAGCAGCTGTAGCCACTGAGAGAGAGGCTTGCCAAAGGTCACCGGGGGCGAATCCGCCAATAGCAAGGGTTACGCAAGAGACTATCGAATATTAGCAATTTGCCTCAGAGACCAGTACCGTGAGCGGACCGGCAGTGCCAAGGCTAGATTATGCATAAAATAGAGGATCCGTTAGGTGACCGCTCTGTTGTCTAAACCCCTGTTGGCTGGCCGAGGACCGACGACCCTCTTCCGTGGGAGACATGATGGGGCATACGAATAGCAAGTTGTGACTGGATAATATCAGGTCGGCGGGTATTTCGAAGTCAACTATAGCGCGAATTTCCTGGTAAACCTCGCAGACTCCAGTCCCCTACCAGATCTGTCTCCGCCATTGTGCTCAAGTCGCCTTCGGAAGGCGTTCGGGTTTACGTTCGGGTCTCTTGCGGATGTGTCGTGCACGATACCGAAGACAGTAGTGAGTCGTGGTTCGTCGGATGGGGGGTTGATCCTCGTGCGTCTACACGATGTAACCCCAAGTGAGATATCTCGCCTTCCCTTTTCGGAGATGGGCCGTGCTGCGTGGCAGTCGGCGATCGGAGGGGTAGGTAAAGCTCTGGGGTATTGGGGGCTTTTTGGAGCTCAAATGGACCCAGCAGACGATGGTGAGGGCTAGACGTCGAATGGCGAATGATTCGTGATGGCTGTCGAGGATGACTGAAGCGATGCGACGGCACTCAAAGATGTGGGATGGAGGTATGCTGTCGGAGTCAGGACGCGGGGACCGTTACATAGAGACATCGGTCTGTTGGTGTCAGGCGCCAGAGGTAAGGCGGTGGACAGCAACTGAAAGCTACACTCCGTAGGATCGAGGTCCGCTGCCGGAGGGATGTATTTCGTAATGATGTGACGCAAAGGGACCCAGATAAGAATGCCTGCTCGTCCGTCAGCTTTCTTGATTGTTGCTCATGTGCAGTTCAGCTTGGGATGATGATAGGTCGTCTGCAAGAGCTGTAAAATGTGCAAATGCGCGCAAAACAAGCAAACCCTGGCGAAGTTTGTTCAGGTGGTTGGAAAAGACGAACGGTCAAGCTCATGTGGAAGAGAGAAAGGGGAAGCAGGCCAGTAGATCCCTGACGGAGCACTCACACAATGGGGGCCGCAGCTACCTGCCCCTCTCCACCAAAGAGCTTCCCAGCACCATCCTTCTTTCCTACCCCGCTGCCAATCACGATAAGGCGACTGGGCCACGACAGATCTCGGCAGCTGCTGGTCTGTACTGGAAAGCGATCAGGTCCAGGCCTGCTTCCCAGCTGTATTGCTGATGCCATTCGATGTTGTTTTGTTCTGCTCAGTGAGACTAAATGCTCAGTGGACGCCATCAGCGCCCGACCCCTGGTTCCTGAGCAAGATCCTTGCTAACCTCTGTACGCTGTACGCCGTCAGCAGCCACTTTTATTGTGTTGGAATAGGGTTGCCGAGACATGTTTAACTGCTATTTCTTTGGGTCAGTCTTGTGGCCATATTGATCCAATTCCTCGGGATAGAAATAACTTGCGCTACAGCATCATTCTCCGAGCCGCCGATCTCACGCAGCGAACACCAGGATTGAGCCACGATCCACGAAGCACATGTGAATCGTGAACAGAACCAGGGGTGAGATAATGAACCCGGTCGATTGCCTTACCTCGGGGCCCGCTGTTCGCCTTTTTTCCGTCGGCAAGTGGGGGCGCGGGATCCGAGCGGAGCATCTTGTGGCCTGAGCTTCACGATAACGTGATAAGATAGTGGGACTGGCCGCTTTAGCGATGCTGACTACAGCTTAAGTAGCCACTCACAGATCTCAGATAAGCGGGTCTGCGGCAGCCAATCCGGATGAGCTTCACTTTCAGCAGCTTCATTCCATGGTGTTGTTCTCCTCATTTCCGGCTTGCCAACATCCACCAATGTAACGCCTTCAGAGCTCCAAGCTTAAGCTTACTTTCTTGCCTGGGTTGTCCTTTGCTACTGTCCTTCCAGAAACGTACTACGCTGCGTACTGAGACTGGCACGAAGTGGAAGAATAGATGCAAGCCACGTTTGGTCACGAACGACGAGTGACATATCGTACAGCTCGGCCAATTCTTGAAATACCTCTGCATCTACCGGAGCTATTACTTGAGCGGCTGCTAAGGTCCGCGCCGCTGCCGAGATTCTGCTTGGCGTGGGGTGTGTTATGAACATTCAGGTTTAAATGCTCTAGAGACAATGCCTTTATGCAAATAATGTATTGTGACTGGTTTCTCCATGTAAGCGATGCGCAAAACCTAGGAATACTCCAGTTGAGAGCTGAGAAAACCACGACCATCGTCTTTATGATCGACACCAGGTCCATCCAATGCAATGTTCCAATAGTTTAAGCAGTAACAACGGCACCCTTACCGGAACAGTCAAGTTGCACAAGCTGTATTTCAGGTGCGCCGGCCGTCTGCAACTTCATCCCATCTTTGATAGGTCTAGGAAGCTGGGCCCGCCTCTTGCCTAACCCGCCGTCCTGTTTTCAGGCCGCTCCGCGATGCCCTCACTCGCTCAAAGAGGGAGGTGCCCATCAAGGTGAGGCTCTAATACGCACCTGTACTATGCATAGTGTGGTGGCATCGACGCAGAAGGAGCGTTTCTGGAAGGTCGCACTTCCATTCTCTCGGCACCGATGACGCTTTCCCCTAAAGCAATGGTGGCATGTGGTACTTTTGCTTCAAGCCGTCAACAAGGTCTAGCCTCACGACATGGACCTGCCATGAGCAGTTACCACCCCTGAATCACCCCTCCAGGAACTTCCGGCATTCGTGGATTTCAAAAGACTTGGCTTTCCTGCTCTCCAGGGTTCTTCAGCGCTCCTGCGAAGCGCCGCTGCAAGATCGTCCTCGCCAAGACCAAGCCACTGGAAACACCAAGCTTTCACCTTCCCTTCGCGATGATCCCTTCCCGAGTTTGCCGCTGTCCAACGACTCTGGGCGGGGAAAAAACAACCATCGAATCCAGCTTCCAGATCACTGAGATCCTCTCCGTACCTCTACGGCCTCATTACGGATATTGTCGCTTCATCGTCACACGATCCGGACACGCCGTGGCATCATCGATTTCGTTCTCGGATCTTTCAACTATTCCGATATTCGTTACCTGCTCAGAGACACAATCCCACACGATCTAGACAAATGTCCCAGATCTTCGCAGCTGAGTCAACATGACAGCGGCCTCCGGAGGCAGATCCGGCTGACTCCGAACCCGCTCTTGTGCGCCCACAGTCTACGCCCCTCCTGTACCACGTCGCAATTAAGCCACGCCGGAGGCGCCCCGTTGACGCAAGCCTCGGCACCTGCCTTTTCAAGCCAGCTTCCGACGCGCCACTGGCGTTTATTTGTCTTGTAGTGAGGTGGCTCACCGTCGACGTCACTTCACGATGCATCACAAAGCACAACGCAAAAGAACCCTCGTTATTCGCAATATCCGTGGAATCATCGATTGCAGACTCCCTGGCTTTCCCAACTCTCAAATTTTGTACGTTACGACGTTCTCAGTTCCTTCATTGATCGCCCCATCACGACTCCTCAGGCACTACTGATCTCGTTCCCTGCGTCTCCGTCCCCTTTGCCTCTCCTCGCCACCAACTCCTCTTGCTGGGTTGTTCCGCTGTCTCACACATACCCGACAGACCCCCTCTGTGCTCGAAACTCCGTTCTGCCATACCCGAGGCGTGTTGTTTCTGGCGCACGGTTGATTTGTTCTTTGTCCAAAATCGCACCGATCCAGCTGCCAGAAAGCGTCGAGATGGCCGCATTAAAAGCTTCCTGTGCCAGCGATGAGCCTACACATCTTCGTCTAGCAGATTTGGAAGAAGATTGAAACTTGATGACGATAAGGATGCAATGCTTTGCATTCCGGGTTTGTAGCGCAACTGAGATCGAGAGATGCCCGTCGTGATGTCGCTGCCGTTCTACGATGTTGTATAGCGTGGCGGGGTGAAGGACATTGATCTTGGGTCTACAATTCTTTCCCTAAGCGCCGTGGCCGCATGCGATGAGTGATTCATGAGAACTGTCCCTAAGCAATGACGACTGGTATGAGTGGCGTGATTGGTAGATCTCTACAGATTTTCTCGAACGACGGGTGAGTATTGTCGTTGAACTACTTCTGACGCGCAACGGCGCGGACGTTTAGTGATTCACAGTAAAGCATCGATACGGCCGCAATATTCACCGATATAAGAGCAGCATGCAAACATTGAAAGCTTTGACAAAACTAATATGACCTTCGTGATACGAATATGCCAGCATGGCCCGTAGCAAGGTACTCAATCTATCAACACATCATACTGGCCCGGCGTAAGTCGAGGCCCTGAGATCACGTTTTTCCGGCGAAAGCCGTTAACCGCCTGCAAGGACAGAGCAAGTTTGGATCAGAACGCATATTGCGAGAGGCTATATTGCACGGAGATTATCACATGTCCCATAACTTTTCATCTGGTCTAAAATCGATGTCATCTGATTAAACTCAGCCAGGCGGGGCACGAGCTTCGTCTAAAGTTTGAGAATCAAGCACATCAAAGTATGACAAAATCGAAGGTTATCTCCAAGATTAACGCGAAAATATCGTTCCCAACAATTTCTGACTTTCGTTTCTCCGCGGCATGTGATTCAGCTTGACACCCGCTGCGTGGTATTCTGCCGAAGCTCTAAGTGCGAGACTTAGTCTGGTTACCCGACAGAGCGCGCTCGTTCGCACATCCTGCATCGTTACAGCTTCCCTTGATCGGCCAGTCATGTTGACTGGTGTGGGTGGTGGGCATCCCGCATTGTCAATCCGAGAATTCCGTGTGATCGAGTGCCCCGAGAGAACTCGCCGTTACGCAGGGGACGGAGGAGCCGCGATGACCAGTGGCTTGGGCACTGGCTTCTCCGTCCCCTACGACCCATTCAGCGTGATGCGTGAAAATCAAAATAATCGTACCGAATGAAGACCTTCGCGAACAATAGCTACACATCGACCTGCTGACTGAACATCATCCATCATCGCAATGGCTCTCACCCCGCGTTTGGACCCCTACAAGCGGCTCTTGTCGCGATTCTACGAAGTCGCGGTGCTCTTATGGATCTTGCGCCCCGTCAATGGGCCACACATAGTATCTCGTCTCGGAAACTACAGCTTGCAAGATGTTCGAAGGCGATTTCTGAAGAATTTGTGCTTCATCTGCGACTATGACAAGGGTGGCAAGACTACTACTTCTATCTCTGTTGAAGATACTGCCGATGGCCACATCTTCTGGGTGTCGTCTAATGAAGGAACGAGGGCACGTGTCGTCGATTTTCTCAACGCGGTCTTGAAGCTGTTGAAGCATCACAATGGACATCCAGATGGCCGCCGTATTGCTAAGCGAACGTTGATGGCCGACTACTTGGAATTCGCGACTCGCCGCCTCCATAAAGAGTCAAGAATCCTGCAGAGCGCAGCGAGAAGATGTGCTCAAACACTCAGAATCCATCATATCTTTGGTACGCCGAACTTCCGGGGTTTTCTAGGTCAACACTGACAATAGAAAAGAGACATTGCGTATCTGGCTCAGACGCTTTGATGAAGCAGGAGACGACGACGTCCTTGTTTGTATAACGGCCTACAGCGTCCGCCACGACGGCCACATGCATCTCATTGAGCAACTGGGCCAAGAGATGGAGGAAGGCGTTATTTCTAGAGACGAAATACAGTCGTTCCGCGACGTACACCACATGATTAGCAGTCTCGGAGCTCACGTTCGTGTCATCTCTCAGCTATTCAATGACGCAAGCCGTCTTCAGTCTCTCTTCAAGTCGTATCGTGTTGATAGGGTCCCCAAGCCGGTGGCCGCCACGGTTCCAGACGTCGACGACCACATGACCCTCAAAGGTATCCTCAATCGTCTACTTCCAGACGGAGACGAGCGCTACGAGACATACCTTACCTACCTATCTCGCATGGAGCCTCAAGTAAACATCGAGAGGCGTCTTCGTGATCGATTCGACCCGGAAGAGCCTGCAACTCTCAGACCGTGCGTCCACGCGGAAATCCAGATGCTTCACCACTTTCATGACGACCAGCGCACCTTTGTCGCGGGAGACCGATACGTCGCCTGCAGCAAGTTCGCATGCATCTGTTGTAATTCCTATTTCCGAAACCACCCTGCCAACATCGCCCTTCTGGACTGTCATCAGAAAACTTATCCTAATTGGGGGGTACTTCAGCTTCCCGGGGGTACCAAGGACAAGAGATGGCTTGATCAGCGCAAGATAATCAACGCAGTCATCCAGGATCTCAAGAAAATGGTGCTGGATCAGATCTCCCAGCGTCATATATCGAGTCTGAATCACCCCGATTCGGTATCTCAGTTCTCGACCGCTGCGGGAGATGAACATGATGCCGTTGACTCAGGCACCGACGTTTTCGAAGATGAGAGTAGTGGAACAGACACCGGTGAGTATCAATATGGGAGATAAACTCGGCATATGTAGCTGACATTCTCGGTAGCAGGTTTCAACGAAGATGTCTTGGCTGCTCACGCTGCAGAAGTTCCTGTGCAGGAGCAAAGTCCAGGAGAAAATTCGGATACTGGAAGCGGTGTACAGATTTAGTCACGTCAATCTCAAAGTTTGAAAGAGTTGCCCAGTATGTAAGCAATTTGTATTTTCTGGGTATTTTTCTGGAAATTGCTGTTTGATTCTTGGTAAAGAGGGGAAGGTTTAGTTGTTAAATAGCAAAACTCGGTCCCGAACGTCAGTAGTGACAGGAAGCAATAAAAAGAAATTTCTTGGTAAAAGTAATTGAGGAGCTCAGTGCCGCTCTCTCATCAAGGCCTTTCCAGCATGTCCTTTTTGGTGGCTTTGTCGGCATGTCTGTTAAGGTTATCCCTTTTGGTGAACTTCTTCCCACACCAGCAGACAAATCGGGGCAAATTGAAATGGGACTTGTAATGTTTTCTCATGTCCCGTTGCCAGCCAGACGTTTTCGGGCATCTTGGGTACGCACATAAGACCGGTTTGTAGTGCGATCGGAGATGCTTTCTTCATCAAGAATCAGATGCGTGGGATCAAGTTGAATAGGGTTGGGTGTTGCGTACCTTCTGGCGCTCGGAGTTTTGAAGTATTTGCGGCACTTTGACCAGATGCACCAATATGCGCCTGACAGGTGACCTAGCTCATCGGGAACGACTGGCATCGATCTTTCATCAAATTCAATGGACTCAAACGGTATTCGCGAACCATCGCTGAGAAGGGCGTTGTCGGGAGGGACTTCAATGGTGTAAGCGAAGCCGTGAAGTGGCGGAGAAGGGTCAATGAGGTCCGAAACCGAGACCGGAGACTGTTCATCGGGAGAGATACTGTCGCCAGACTGATGAAAGGCCTAAAGACCTTGTGACTCATCGTCCAAGTCGAGATCCTCCAAAGTGCAGTCCCGGTTGCTCGTAAAGTCGAATAATCCTGCATTGGCAACGTTGTTGACGGAATTCTCCTCCACCCACATATCGCCCAGGGTGTTTCTCAGAAGCGGAGTCTCGGGATAGTCAAACGAGAGGGAAATATCGAGGTCGAGCTCTGCGAGTAGTCCTGCCGAGAAGACACTGTCTTCTCGGCCGCTCACACTGAACTCGTCTTCGGGTACTATACCGTCGTTAGACCAAGGCTCAAATAGAGCAAAGGGGAAGACCGGACAATTTTCGTCAAATGAGGAACTATACATCCTGACCGATCACATCAAAAATTCAACCGCGGCGCCATGCAACGCATAAGTGACAGTGCGGGGAGCTGACGTCGATATTAATACCATCGTATTTGCGGCAATGCGGGGCAACCCCCCTCCCCCAACCTAACTTTACACTACACGATACTTCCCAATTTTGTCATTTGTTGAGCTTGCCGCAGCCGATCGTTAGGAATCGGGAACCACAAAAGATCGTTAACAAACCCCACCCCCGCACTTATTACCGCCAAACACAATTGATACTGGGGAAGCTGGACAGAAAGGAATGATAAGCAACAATCCGGTAACCTGTTTGGCCGCTGGCGAGAGCGGTTATCAGAGTTTAACGGCTCAAAGGCTATTCTTCTTCGAAAGATTGCAGCCGCCCATCGTACCTTTCACTGGCATCTAAAATACATTACCTCAATTCCTGGCAATTCGCTTTCCATCACCATCCTGGTTTCCGTTGCTTCCGTGGGTTTACCTCAATACTACTTCATCAGAGGACATGTGAAGCATATATTTCCTCCAGCTTGACCTCGGATTACAGGGAAGGTCGGTGGGCATGTACCATCAGCACTTGAAATCTCGACATCACCATTTCCGTACCCGATGCATATCCAGCGCCCGTCGTTGCGTAAGCTCTACATTGGCATTCGTTCGAGACATTCAATCTGACGGTCAGAGATGTTAGGCGGCCTGGCCTTGCGTGAAGCTTTAGAACTTTGAGCAAGATTAGTTACTTTCGCCGACCACTTTCTAATTGGGATGTGGCCTTCCTAACATCCCGCTCTACGCATTCTTATGCCATCCCCGGGAGCTCATACTACTCATCATTACATATTTTACAGTTAGGCCAAATCTATAATCGATGCGCCTGCCACTGCGGTCGCGCAGATGTTCAAACGTTCCACGGCCATAATGCAGTCGACTTCCAATAAAAAAGATGTAAATGGTATGTGAATGTGGAATTTGAAAATACTTGCTGCATAGGAGCAGTTGTCAGCTAACACTCTTAAACAAGTGGTCATCGACTCAGTCGTGGTCTCATTGAGTGATCTAGCAATCAAAGAACCCAGAAAACGGAATTGGGTTCTGCAAAACGTCCTAAGAGCGGTACTCTTAGCCGTTCCTGATGCGGAATGGATCAACGAGGACCATGCGATCTTCCAACCGGCAAAAACATTTCGGGCAAAATGGAACATTGGCCCTAAGCAATGGAACAACTTTGTTCGTCTTCTTCGGGGATATAGCCACTTCCCCATTATTATACTTCAAAACCCGTCCCGCCAACATTCGCAATCGTTCGAGGAGATGACAAAAGGCTCAACGATTTCTTGGCTGGAAGAAAAGCTTGGAACTGTTGGCCTTCCGCTCGACTTCGTCCCCATCTTGGATGTATGTAGCTTTTTTAGTGACGAAGACCTGAGTCAGATGGATCCGCATACCAGGTGGAAAGCAGTTGAAGAGGCGTATGAAGTTGTGGAAGAAATGCTCAACATTCTCCGTCCGAAAGTCGTTCTTTCCTTCCAATGCGCGACAAGAGGCCGCTGGATTGATGGCGTGGAAGTTTGGAGAAGAGCGGAAAACTCCCTTGCCAGACAACTCGGGTCAAGCATCGCAAACGCCAAGGAAGGCCTGGCGATACCTATCAGCATGAACACTTACACCATGTGGGCAGTGCAAGGGTTTCATCCTCAATGTGCCCGTCGTGATCATCGCCTCGAGGTTGTTCTAGGTCAAATCCTGGAGGATGTCTTCACTCCATGCTTTGAATGGGCTCAGTTGGCACTTTTCGAGGAAATAGTTGGCGGTATTGACGACCTGACGACGCTCATTCTGACTGCAACCAGAATGGCTCATGAATTGGGTTTCCATGACGATGGCCTGAAAGGTGCAGTACACAAGTGGGTCTTGAGCTTGGAGAGCTGGTATGGTGCTATCTGCAACTTAATTGGGGACATTGAACTTGCAGACGAGAGGTTAAGGTCTAAATTGCGCACACTTTCTAAAACGTTAGGCCGGTTAGAGGGGTTGAAGGATGCGGAAAGTAGCCCGGCGTTGTAAGCAGGTCACTTCTGCTGATCAGGTGAATAGTGAATCACGTTCATTGATGTACGGCTACCACTTGACATTTAAGGGGATAGCAAACAGTAATGATAGTTTTGTGAGTGATGGCAGCACAGATAGTACCACATTTCTAAGAGTATACCTCTACTGTAGTGTCCGAGGAAGACTCTGCCGAACAGTCTTCTGACGTCATGAGATTTGGTTTATTTGAGTGAGAGAACGTCGGCCTTCTTCACGAAGACTAATAGATGTCCGCAACAGACGCTTGTAATTTGCCCAGACGAACATATATTGCTCTTGTGCGCGGTCGAAAAACGTCGTGATTGATAAGACTAAGATCGAAATTGAATGCCTTTAAGTCTAAGCGCTTCAAAATGCAAGTGACGCTAACAAGTCTCAAGCTGTGGCTGGGTCAAGTACCGGAGCCCTGGGGGGGGGGGGGGGGGGGGGGGGGGGGGGGTTTGGGGGGGAGAGGGGGGGCCGGCGGCGGGGGGGGGGGGTGATTTGGGCCCCGGTGTGGTT
>JAKMXC010000619.1:0-33867 GCA_025328345.1 Colletotrichum sp. SAR11_59 | reverse complement strand
CTCACCCTCCGATAAAACCCCTGGCTCCAACAACCCAAAAAAACCAAAAAAAAAAAAAAAAAAAAAAAAAAAAAAAAAAAAGAACTGGAATATGATACGGGTTTCTTGGTCTGGAAATTCAAGTGCTGCTTCCCTGAGGAAACGGAGCCTGAGGGGGGCCCGAGGAGGGGGCTAAACAGGGCTTGATGGCCCCCGCGGTGGCTGTGCAGAGCCAGAGCCCCAGCCTCTCGCAGACAGACCTGTGCTGCACCGGTGCTAGGTGGTGCTGGTGCTGGTGCTGGTGCTGGTGCTGGTGCTGGTGCTGGTGCTGGACGCTGCCCTGCCCCTCCACCTCAACCCTTCCCGTCCTGAACCGAATGCTGAGGTGACTGTCGCGCGCCAAGGTTCCATCCTCACACCTCGTAAACCGACGTGGCTTTGCATCCATGGTGCACATGGTTGTGAGGTAAGGTAAGGTAGGAGGTACCTTAGATAGGTGAGGTACGAATACTCTGTACCGCCCACACGTACCGCCCGCCCGTCTCCCAGCTGAGGAAGCCGAGGTCACTCACACTCAGCAGTCCCGGTCCCGCCAGGTACAGGCAGAGGCAGGCAAGGCAAGGCAAGGCACCTTACGCAAGATCCGCGGCGCAAATGCCATCCCCAGCATGCAAGGTTTTTTTTCCCACCTCAAATTGCACCCCATAGACGCTGCGCTGCGTTGATGATCACTACCCCCGGCTCAACCCCATTCGCCGTACGAATACACCTGCAATGCTTAGCTACCTAGGTAGTATAGCTATGAAGAGCTAGCTATCAACTGTTGAGAAACAACTCTTTGCTTCTGCTTGCTTCAGTCATGCGATACGGACGGATGGGATAGTCTCTGGCAATGGAACCACAACACTAAACAACACCCAGCCACAGCCACCACAATAACACACACAAAGTATGCCCGGGCAGTCAACACGAACAGCGGACCCAAGGCGCCTTGGCTTGCGTGGTAGGTAATCAGCCTCCTCTGCTTGCTCCCGAGCCTTGTTTGCTGTGCCTCACTTCCCACTGCCCCGCCTCGCTCTGCCCTGCCCTGCCTTACTGCAGAATGGCTGTCTACGACCAGAGCCATCGACATCCAGCTCAGATCAGATTGAACCTTCTGTACAGCATGCAGCAGGTAGGTATCGACTGAGTACCTGTACGAACGCCCCTCGTCTGTCTACCTACCAGAAGTCATCGCCGCATCTCTTTCATCCCTTCGAGTCGGCCATCCCACGACGCATGGAGCGAACCGCGAGCCCAAGCTTCGCCTACCCGCAACTCAATTAACACTCCAGCATCGCCTGCGGTAAACGCGCGCCCACACGTGAAGCCCGCCGGCATCCCGTTCGTCCCTCTTGCCCGGGCCAATCCTCACCAAGTCACACATGGCTGGGCCTGTCGATCCACGCCGGACGTTGAGATTCCCGCGGCATGCGTTGCAAACCTCCGCCTGTTGCCTCGCGCGTGTTGTCAACCTAAGCAACCAAGCCCATGCTCCAAACAAATCGCCCAGCCAAAGACAAGGTACCGAGAAGAAGAGACGGCCGAGGGACGGGTAGCCGACCAATCGATGGCACCTCAAATGCCCAGGTACTGCGTACCTCAGCTTTTGTCAGCTCTTCAACCCGCGACGCATCACTCGGAGCCAGTTCCGTACTCATTCGGTCGTCGATTTCTCTAGTTTGAGGAGCTAGTGCCCTTTTCGTCACCCCTGAGGCTGGCGAGTCGCCTGAACTGGGAACTGTTCTTGCGGCACTTCTCCCAGGCGATGCGATGCGATGCTCCCGTCTAGTACCTTACTTACGTCCTGGTGGCTGACTCTTTCGCTTCCCTTTTCTCCCCATGCTTCAACAGCTACTGCGTCCACGGTGCCGGGCATTCTTGTGAACCAAGGCGACAGCCCTCCGTCCGTCTTCCATTGCCCGATCGATCGGTTGGCCGTGAGGTCATGCTATACGCAGCATCCGCCCATAAAAACAGGACTACTGTCCCTGGGTTGGTTTGCGCTCCCAGTTCGGCACAGCATCGTCAGCCAACCACAGTATTGGAACACCTTGCGGCCGCCGTCGTGCTGAGCAGTATCCCGCCCTGCCGCCTCTCATTCGTCATCTTCCGCTCTCCAAAGTCCAAGCACCTCGCCTTCAGCCTTGGAAACTGGAAGATGTAACTGGAAACATTGGAGGGAGAAGATGAAAGAAACACAACCTCGACGCTTGCTGGCCCCCAAAGACGCTGCGTCAGCTGAGCCACGACCTAATCACAGCTCGACCTGTCCCCTTGCCTTGCGCCTCCCATTGGCCACATCCACTTGCGTCGCCGATCCCATCCCACCCAGTGCCTGCCACAGCACGAGTCTGGGCTCACCTGAACCCCCTCCAGCTCTCGGCCGCTCATCGTCATTAATCATCCTGTCCACAGGCGGACAGGCAGGCGAACTCTGAGCGGCGAACTGAGGAACCGAAGGATGATGCGCGCTTGACGAGCCAACCGCCACGTCCGTATCGGCGATGATCCCGCAGTGGCCAATCCATCGTCTCCAGTGAACGCATCACGTCACTCGCCTTCCATCGCTAGCCATATCCTTCTCTTCGGTGCTGTCAACATGAAGACCGCCCCTTCAACTGCTGCTGCTTCGAGCCTCACCATCGGCCAATTCTCTTCGCGTGCGGTTGAGACACTCCGGACGCCTCAGCGGCGCCTCCAGAATTCCACCCCTGCCAATGTCGGGGGCTGCTCGTCATCCTTCACCCTTTGCATCCTTTTGCCCAATGACGGCAGGTGTTATATCTACCAAGAGAAAATCCGACTAGCAAATCAGAGACCTGTCAGCCCACGGGGGCTATTCCCGATTCTACTACACCCGACACGGCGAGGCTG
Organism: Colletotrichum sp. SAR11_59; assembly: GCA_025328345.1. Taxonomy (NCBI): domain Eukaryota; kingdom Fungi; phylum Ascomycota; class Sordariomycetes; order Glomerellales; family Glomerellaceae; genus Colletotrichum; species Colletotrichum sp. SAR11_59. The sequence continues at coordinate 30,972 of JAKMXC010000619.1, read as the reverse complement.
GCTGAATGGCTCCAATGTCATCCGACTGGTTTCATGCCTTCACCTTTAGACTGGCAGACTATTGTGATTGAGCATTCTTGTTTGTCGCGAACCAACGTCTGTTTTCCCTGCCCTTTCAGTATGTTGCCGCCAGTTACGGACGCCACAAGGTGGCGCTGGAAGCATCGTCTCTCAATGCCTGACGACGTGAGAAATCATGCCATGTCCTCCGGTGGACAGTAGGACAGAGAGCCGGCGCCTGCCCATTGAGCTGCTCAGTCCGGCTTCAGAGGGTTGCGCCTTGCTTTCGATGGCTCTTGTTGGTCGTGTAATGTCTCGGCGAAGCACCTGGGATTCACTAGACAATGTGAGTGATCGGAGACGGCATTCTGGTTTGGATTCATCTCGTGGTAAGCATCCGAGATCGAGATTGGAGCTAGAAGCATCACACACCACGCGAGAGTAGTAGCAAGCAACTCCGACCTGTCTGCACGTCGGCAAGGCTGGTAAGTATGGGAATGCCATTGAACGTCTCAACGTTGACGAGCAGTGACGTTGCATCATCAGTCACTCAGCTTTCTTGGAGAACGTTATTTCATGAATACGACCCCTACATGTCGTCACGGAACTATCAGTCAATACGTCGTGTTTCTAGACTCTGAGAGGGCTATTGCAAGAAGTTCGTCAAAGTCTCAATGGATCCCGCGAGTTTGTCTAAACTTGGAGCATGCTTTGCAGAGACGATCTGTGGCAACCTGAGAACCAAGCAATTTGATATGGTTCCGATGCCGACTTAGATGAATACGAATGTGACAGCCATCTACATAGATCGAGTTGGACCTACGGTAGCTCCTGGATTATTTACTAACCTACTTGCCTGAGGCCTCTTTCAGGACCTGTATCCATTGTCAAACAATGAAGACACCATGGCTCTCTTCACAGATAATTAGGCACAAACGCAGCAGAACCTCGAGTTGCCGCCGACAGGTCTGGCACGATCCCACGAAGCCAGTCTCTCCCGAGAAAGCCCAGGACGGCGAGGGTTACGATGGCAACCAGTACCGCCGTGATCCAGACGCCAGAACCTTGGTTACGAATCTGCGAAGCATAAGCGGCTCGTCCCTGGAGTAGTCAGTTTTGCATGCTTCAAATAGCCACACATCATGCGTCTGGGAACTCCACTTACACTGTATTGCCAGTCCGACCAGACGGGGAAGAGACAGCGATACCAGAAGTGCGGCTGAGAGTACGGGTAGCCCATCGCGTTCCATCTCTTGGTGCCGTCTCTGGAGGTCTTGGTGTACCAAGCGCCGCATCCCGTGTTCCAGACCGTCTTCTGCAGGGCGTCTTGGATGTCGTCGACGTAGCGTTGTTCGGCATCGCTCTTGATCATCGCGGCGGTCGACCGTCCTTTCAGGACAGGCTTGATAACACGCAAGGCGTAGTTGATGCAGTTTTCCAGAGCCATGACCGTGGACGTGTGTCCCGTGACGGAGTTTGGGCCTGCGATGGGTGTTATTGTCAGTTTGCTGAAGCTCGTCGTCTCGAAGCGACTCACCGAGGAGGAGGAAGAAGTTTGGAAACCCGCTCATGGCCGTGGTATTGTATGCTCCCTCTCCCCCGAGAGCCTCCCAGCGCGACTCGAGAGTCTCGCCGCCGCGGCCACGGACGTCGATGCCCGCTGCGAACTGGTTGGTGTGATAGCCAGTTGCAAAGATGAGCACGTCGGCCTCGATGAAGCCGTTGGCCGTTCTGACACCGTCGGGAGTGATCTCGACAACCTTCTCGTCCGTCAGGTCGAAGTTGTCGGCTTGTATACTCTGGAGGTAGCCCGGGTCAAAGATTCGTCTCTTGCAGTTGACCTCGAAGTCGGGTATCAGCATGTCATGGTACTTTGCGGGCGCCGTGGCCCTCATGTAGTCCTCCGACACCTTCCTCTGGCTGGCCCTGAACTTCTTGCCCCCGTCCGTCATGCGGAAACCTCGAAATGAGTTTTCCGCGACGCAGAATATCATGAGCCGCTGGAGCCACGCCACGGCGGGCACCCATTTGAGAACCAGACGCACCCACGGCGGGACATCGGCGTCGAGGGACGGCATGATCCAGTGCTTTGTCCGCACAACCTGGGTCAAGCTCTTCGTCTTGTGGACGATGGCCGGCACGACCTGGGAAGCCGTACACCCGTTGCCAAACATGACGACCTTCTTCCCTTCGAGGTCGATCGGGCGCCACTTGCCCGTGTGCACGACCTCGCCCCTGAACGTCTCCACGCCCGGCACGTCGATCTCGCGGGGGGTGACGAGGCAGCCGGTGGCGGCAAACAGGAACTGCGACTCGTGGTAGTAGGTGGTGTCCGACTGGCGGTGGCGGATGGTCAGTCGCCAGCGGGCTCGGTCCTCGATCCACTCGCAGCGCTCGACGGGCGAGTCGAAGGCCATCTTCCTCACGAGGTCGTAGTCGCGGGCCACCTTGTCGAGGTACTCCCAGAGCTCAGAGTGAGAGGGCATGACCTTGGTCCAGTCGGGGTTCGGCGCGAAGGAGATGCTGTACAGCGCGCTGGGAACGTCACAGGCGCAGCCTATGAGTGTCAGTCAAACGCACTTCACCACCGTGGGAGTGAATTCATACCTGGATACTTGTTTATGAACCATGTCCCGCCGAGCGAGCTGTGACGCTCAAAGAACTGGATATCCTCGATTCCATACCACCGTTTGAGTTGTGCCCCGAGGGCAATGGCCGCGAAGCCGGTTCCGATACAGGAGAAGAGGCTGTAGCTGACCTTTTCTGCGTCTGGATTCATGATGCTTCGAATCTGCTTGAGACTACGATTTTGGCAAGCAAGATGCTGTTGGTACGGCAGTGAAGTCACGGGAGATGTGAGTCTGGGAGCGGGGTAGCATTTCGTGCTCGCGAGGGCCTGTTCCTCAGACATATATCTCAGATCTCGACACCAGTCACACGAGGAAAAGGTTATCCAAGATTGTAACAAACTTGCACACGCAATACGAACGTCCCCCACCATGGACGTATAAGTGGCGGCGGAGGGATTCTCATTGGACTGTCAAGACGGCTTGATTCTGGTGCCTCGGCAACTACTCGACGCGCTTCCAAATCAGTCGAGTCTGTCGACGAACAAGATACCGGTTGGCTTTTTACGCACGCAAGACGTTTTGGTGTTTGCATGCGTCTTATGACGATGAATTGAGGGGAAGGCATGCCGGTGCCAAGGTAGTTTGGTTAAAAAGACAAACGGCGATTGGCCTTGCATCCAACGCTCAGCATACGCAACCGAGACAGTTTCGGTTGACCCAGCATCAAAAAACTGGAGAATACCAGTCCATCTTGCATTCGGGTTTGCGTTGGAAGACTCCCAGAAGTTCAATCCTCCCCGCGACCCGTCCCGCTCTTGTCCCGCAAAGCCCACATCTGGTGTTTCCTCGGGACCCCTCTCTCTCTCTTGCCACCTGCACGCACCATGGCGGGAAGCCCCTCTTCTGCCGATAGTCGACAGTAGTCGAAGGCGACACATGCAGCCCGAATGCGACCTACCACAATTGATATGTGCCGCATAATGCATAGCGAATGGATTTTCTGTTTACAATCTTTGAGGAAAGCTTGGCAACTGTCTCGACGTCTAGCAGTACTTACGAGCTCCGAATTTGTTTTGGCCATGTTGATGGTAGAACTTATAGAGAATAGCAAGCTGGCACTCTTCGCTGTAGCATGATGAACTCATGGTTTTATGGATTGGAATCCACCGGTTCCAGCACTTGAGTGAGTAAGTAGTCCCCGTCAGGGTCAGCTCTACTGTACACCAAGTGTTGGGGTAAACCCGTCCAAGCAGACGGGACTGTGGATATGTTCTTGTTTTCATAACCATAATCAGGTTGAACTCAAGGTCATGCTATATCCACAGCTATCGTCTTATCGAGCCATCTGGGGAGGTGTACGAAGCAATCGTTATCCAGGTGCCATGCGTGCAGGCTGTAATCCGCACCAATTACGGGGTGTCAGCTTCCTGACTGAACCTGTGGAAGCATGTTGACAATGGCTCTATTTTGAACTGGTGATCAATGAGGTCCTCTGGTGTCAGCCTTAGTGACCACCAGAACCGCTGCAATAGACGAACGAGCTGGGGTGCACGCAGCTTCGATTCTGTTGATTGATGGTTATGTTCCACCTATGATGACAGTTCAATTTCTGTCAGAGGAGTTTGCTTGCTCCGTTAGGATGTTGCCTCGAGGGGTTAAGGGTTGAAACTGATACCGAAAAGCTGTCTACAGTTCCGAGATTCCCACATGCTGTTGATGTCAGTCAGGCACTTTAGACACAGAGAGACTTGGGTGGAATACGTAGAGTTGCGTGGCTTTGACACAGTCACTTGGCAAAGAGACTGTAACTATGCTTTGTAGCTAGGAGAGATATCCTCTGTTTCCAGAGAGCTTAACTTCTCTTTGCTTTAGGTCGCTGCATGCCCTCTAAGAAAGGGTGCTATCATTATCTTATCCGCCACGTTGGTAACACTGTTGGCTGTCATGGACGTATTGGAAATGTACCTCTCCATAAAAAACCAGGATTATGTAAATTATGGAGGAACAATAGCGTCAACCTCTGGTTTACTGCTGCGCTTGAATCTGGCACCCGAAAACGACGCTCGACTTGAACATGATGTCTACATCACTCATTCTGATTGAGGGCGTTAGTAAAAGAAACAGAGCAGTTTCCAGGGAAAATATTAGTGTTCTGCTATACTTCGAATCACGGGAAGCTGTTGGTGACATGTCAAGCATTTCTTGCGGTGATAGCTAGCGCTTTGACCGGTGTACCTCTCGATATCAAATCAAGCCAAGCACATAAGTGACGTTTTCTTGATTTTAATAAATGGGCATCTACAAAGAGGCCAAAGCATCTAGTTCATTGCAGGATATCTTGGTCAACCCAACAAAATCACTTTCAGTCCTGGCAACACTGTGTATATAAGGACGGAAGACGTGGGTTTCCTTACAAATAGATGAGTCACCCGGGAGAAACACTCGCTAATGATATTCAGCACGTAGAAAATCAGAGGGACAGCAGCTACAAAAATCAAACGGAGTGATGAATCCGGACTTGACTCTGTAGGTTTAGCTAGCAACTGAATATGAAACCAACGGCGACAGGGGAATGCCTCCACGAAGGCCAATAGATGCTAGAAATGATTGACATTAAGAAGCTCGGTGAGCAGTCACATGATGAATAGATCACGATATATATTCTCTGGGAATTCATAACATTCTGGCTTACATGCGCGGAGGCATAAGGTTTTTTTTGACGCACTCTTTTGCCCTCGCTTTTGTAACCAAGCTGTTTCTGTTTCTGGCTGCTTAAACAGACAGCAAAACTCTGCAAAGACGACCAGCGTCTGATGATGCTTGCAGTAAACTCCTTGAGCGAGTATCACGCATGCTTCTGGATGTTGCGCTTGACGGTTATTTGGCAGATGAATCTATTACTATCGTTGAGCAGTTGGGGAATCGATCCAGATTGGTGCGATTGATGCAAATGGAAAGTCGTTAAAAGTCAGCCTATTCGTCAAACAACTGAGGGAATCCAAGGCGTGGAACTCATTTCGCCATTTGAACTACGCGAACGGCGAGGGATGTCCGACTACGGGCCGGACCTATCCCTGATGGCCCACATCACACCGGGAAGACCGAGTGGATCCCGGCGAACTAAGACGGCCGTCCGAGTCGACCAGCTGGCACGGGCATGACTGAAATCACAATGTAATTTTTCTCTGCTCTCTTTCCATGGGGAGCTTGGCAGTGCCACACTCAAGAGTTGAAGGACGAGGTGATGGATGTTAGTCCCGGCAGTTGACTCGTGCCTCAGGATGGGCCAAAGACATTGGGCAAGCGCCTACAGCGTTTGCAATCGTGCAGCAATCGATCGGTACATGTGTCGATATTTTCAGACACGGCGGCGTGATAGCCGACGTGCCAATGTTGCGGCAAACACAAAGGGCCAATCACAGGGCACAGCAGTCACGGAGGAGGTGCGAATCATGGCCGTGGCCTTGGGCTGGCGAGTGTAATCTCCCAGGGCGCAGGAGGTGGTAGCAAGAGTGGTAACACGTGTTGCCGCAGGTGACCGGGAAGGGCAAGATGCAGTAGGCGGCAGCAGCACGATGAAGATCCCTGGCGGCGCTATGATGTTGTGCGATTGCGACGGGACAGGGTGGGATGGGTCAGACAGACAGTGTACGGCGGCTCTTTGGTGACTAGTGAATCGGGTGGGGCGGTCTCCGGCGACAGGCAGCGTCGTGGGAGAAGAAAAGAGAGGGACAGCATCGGGAAGAGGCGGTAAAGATGCGTTGGCAAGGAATGAAGTCGCAGCTGTGGTGGTGGTGGTGGTGGTGCAGTTGAATGAGAGCTGCACATGGCGACATGGAGGGGGCGAGTCGAGAGCTGATCCCCACATGGATTGGAGGGGAGGGCGGGAGTGGCACTCGGTGGCACCGGCTCAGCGAGCTGGTCTGTTTCTGACCGATCAGAGATTGAGAGACACACCCGCGGGACGGGAAGAGAGTTGAGAGTCACAGACAGCAAGCCGGGTGGGTGTCTGTCTCTCTCTGCGGCGAGTGGGTGGGTGTGCGAGTGTGGCGGACGGCAGTGTGGGAGGTGTGCTGTCATCTGAGGTCTGAGACTCGGGAGACTGCCTGCTCAGTGACGAGGATTCGTGATTCGTCTTTGCTGCTGTTGCTGGTGGTGGTCGAGGAAGCCTTTATGGTCGACGTGGTTCGAGCCACCTGTGATGTGGTAATGGCCAGCGTCTGTCGTACGCAGGAGTCGAGAGTCGAGACTCGAAAAACAGGCAGACAGCACGGCGCAATATCCGTGGTTCAAAGTATTGCAGCAATGGAGCCTGGAAGTGAGCAGTATCCGTACCCGTAGCTCAAGCTCGGAGGCCTGGAGACAGGGATGTCGGCAGCTTGGCTCTGCTGGGGGACCTTGTTTCAACCAATCCTGGCTGTTTCCTCGCTTCTCCTGGTCCCCGGCTGCCAATCTTACGCAGGGCAGCGAACATGTCGTCTCGCCTTGTCCCGTCGCGGGCGGACTGAGGTGCTGCTGGAAGTTGGAACTTTTACAGTGGATTCAGCATCAGGCCCAGGTCTCCCCCTCCATCCCTCCCCCAAAAGGCTCCAACTTGCCCCAAGCCTGTCCAAGCAGACTCCTCCGCTCCTCCCACCCTGGACCCTGAACCTGGCCGATTACGAGCAGCGAGGTTGGCCCGACAAGTCTGGGTTAGTGCAGATTGCAGCTGCTTTTTCAGCACTCAGTACCCAGCTCCCAGCACCCAGCACCGCACCACCCCCGGCGACCCTGACCCCTTCTCCATCCAAACCATCCACCCACCCACCCATCGTCCCAGAACAGATCCCCAGCCACCCTCCTCCCCCACCCGGCCTTTTTTTGCCAATCTTCTGAACCCCCAGGATGAGCTTCACGGCTTGTCCCGGCCGCTGCTTACTGTGAAAAACAAAACAATAACATCGCCAGATTATCGCAATCAGCCTTGCAAAAGCCCCTCGAATATCGCTGCGCCGACCTGAAGGACCCCGCGCATACATCTGGCAACCGTACAATTAATTATCCCGTCATTCAATCGCGCGCAAACCAATCCACGACAAATGCGCACCACGGGGTCCCAATCGCCGCTTCAACCATGATGCGTGGTGATCCACGTCGCCGGAGCCCGGAGAGCTCTAGGCGGCGAAGAAAGGACCGGCGTGATTCTCGCGAACAGCTTGCCTCCGCCGCCGCCGCCCCCTCCACTGTATCCAGCATGCCAGGCCCGTCTGCTCAACCACAGCAATACCCTTATTCGCAGCAGCAGCAACAGCAGCAACAGCAGCAACAATACCAATACCAACCCCAGACATACTCTCCGTCGCAATACTCCCAATCCTACGCCGAACCCCAAAGATACCCCGATCATGAAAGCTACGCTCCGAGACCTGAGCGATACGAACAACAACAACAACATCATCATCATCATCAACAATACCAACAGCAACAGTCGTACGGGAACCCCCAGAGATACCCAGAACCCGAGCGATACGCCCAAGCTGAGAGATATTCTGAACCCCCCCAACAATATGCCGAACGCGATCGATATCCCGGCTCCCAAGCATCAGCATCGGCATACACCGAGCCTGCGAGAACGCGCCCGCGCGGCGGCTCGAGTTCGTCCGCCTCGTCATCCACTTCGTCGTCCCTCCTCAACGTTTCGGCCAAGGCTCCAAGGTTCGGCGGTGTCTTTAGCACTTTTTGGAGGGCCCCCTCGGAGCAGCGTGAGCGACGGCGGAGGAAGAAGCAAAAGGCTCGCATCTTCTTTGCTACGAACTCGTCTTCGTCCTCGGTCAACTCCGACCTGGCCTACGGCCGCGGCTACATTGAACGCGACAAGAGCCAGGGTCCAACCCCTGCGGCCTCTGCTTATGCCAGTCCCGCCATGTATCGGAATGAGCCTGCGCCGCCTACTGAGGTCCGTCAGCAACCACCACCGCCGGCTGAGTCGCGGCCCAAGACCGACGATGAAGAAATCCTCGAGATTGGCCGCCAGTTGCAGGACATCGCCAGGAGGCAGAATGAATCCGACAAGCGCGCCGCCGGCAAGTCCCGTGCGTCTCAGCTGGCTGGTGCCGCCGGTATAGCCGGTGCAGCTGCTGCCTTTGGTCACTTCCGCAATCACAAAGCGGGCGGCAAGAGTCAAGCGGGACCTTCGTCGAAAGTGCAGGAGTCTTCCTCTGACGACGACTGGGAATCCGCGTCCGAGGATGAATCGTCTACGGATAGTTCCGACAGCTCAGATGGCGGCGGCTTGGCTTACGGCTTTGACAAGCCGTCCAAGTCTGCTAGGATCTCGGCCGAGCCTCCTGAGCAGATTCAGCCGCCTGGACGGAAGAACACCGTCGTCGACCCGCGTCTCTTCGGCCCTTACAACTCTCTCCGCGGCGCCGTCAAGAGCCCCTGTGGCTTTGGCGAACAGGACGACCCTCGATCTGCAGGCTCGTTCCGCCGTCATCACGAGGAAACCGTCGCGCAAGTCCAGTCACCCAAGACCGAGAAGAAGCCAGTGCAGCAGCCGATGCAGCATGTGTATCCCGTGCCAACTTCGGACCCAGACAAGTTTGACTTTGGCCGCGCTTCTGTGACCGCGTCTAGGCAAGACCTCCCACAACAGTCCCGACCCGCCCCTGTTCCCCTGCAGCAACCTAAGCCCATTGTCCCGGTCTCATCCAAGGTTTATGATGCGGACAGATATGTAGAGCCCCGGACTTTCAAGCGCCAGACGCCCACGGGCAGGAGCCCTGGTAGGATCCCCGTCGAGACAGCCATTGCCGGTGCTGGGGCCGCAGCCGCGGCCATTGGCGTGGCCATGGCTAACCGTAGGGACTCTGCCGATCACGTTCAACGTCACGACGAGCGCGGGAGTGATGCCTGGGAGAGGCGAGACCACGCCCGCGAGTCTCGGGACAGCCGTCGACCAGACGAGCGGGTAGATCAGCCTGTCAAAATTGAAATGGACGACCGTGAACGCCGCGATCGCAGCGAACGCCGGTCATATAGGCATAGCCCCGTCGAGATCATCGACCAACGAGACAAGAACCGTACCGCCCGCGGCGATGCCCCTCCCGAGCCGACCAAGAAGCCGGAAGCACGTCCAGATGCCCGTCCAGAGGTGTACCGGCTGCCGAAAGGTGACGAAATCCGAGTAGAGTATGACCCGGAGGAAGATCGACAGCGCCGAGAGAAACCCAAGGAGCCACGTAAAGAAGAGCATAAGCGGGAAGTCGTCGAAGAACGACGGCATGCGAAGCGGGTAGAGAAGCAGACTGACTTACCCCGAGATCATCATGGGGTGGAGCAACCCGAGGTCCCCTTTACACAAGCCCCTATTGACCCTTTCCAGTTCCAGGTCGCTGACGACGCTTTCCAAACACCGAAATACGCGACGCCCAAGAACGCCACGCCCAAGAGGCCGCTGACTCCCCAGGTCGTGACTGTTGATCGCGAGCCTAATTTCGACGATTCGCCCCCGAGGAAGCCTGACTACTCGGATTCACGAATGAGCCGCAAGGATTCTTTTGAGCTCGAGCAAAGGTTGGAGCAGTACCAGCAAGGCTTCAGAGACCGCTCGAGAACGCCGGGACCCCGCCGTCGCAGGGACTCGTTCGAAGAGGAGAAGCACGCCGCCAAGGCAATTTACGACGAGGTCAAGCATGCCACTGCGCCCGTAGCCGCGGCCGCTCTTGCTTCTGCAATTGCCGTAGAAGAACAGAGATCGCGAAAACATCGTAGTGAACATGTCACCGAGGATGGCTCGCGTACCAGCTCCCAGGCTGCCAGAGACGCCGTCCAGGAAGAGGCCGACAGGCATTACCGGGAGACAGTCCTTGCTCGCAAGATTGCCGAGGACGAAATTCGCTCTCGCAGCTCCTCGCCTCATGACGGGTCCGTTGTAGGCAAGTACGATGACGACAAGCGACCTGAAGTTGTCACCATCGTGACACCCCCGGAGATGGACCATCGTCACGACAAGAGCCCTTACGACGCGCCAAACGCGGATGTTCGTATCGATCACGTCATAATTCCAGACGAGCTCGCCCGTTTCCGTCTACCGGAAGGCCAGCTTGGTCCTGGCTCCACGCATATCTTCCGGTCTCGCGACCCCTCTTGTGAGCGCGAGCGGCCCCTATTGAATCTCGTCCTCCCTACACCTAATATCACCCCCCGCGCCACACCTGCCCCTGAGCAGCAGAAGGAGGCGAACCGTGAAGCGAGACAAGAGGAAAAGCCGAAGAAGAGCACACGTGAAGTGCCAAAGCCTAGATCCGTAGAGGTGACTGCAACTCCCGCGGATATCGTTCCTGAAGTCGTTCCGGAACCAAAACAAAAGGTTGTCGAGAGACCAACGACACCCACGGCCAAGTCGGTGACCTGGGGCGAAAACGAGACCAAGAGTTTTGAGGTTGAGAGCCCGGAGCCTCCGAAGAGCGTGCCCTCATCCACGTCTCCCAAGAAGTCGAAGAAGCGCTTCGGTAAGAGCACCCCGTGGGGCGTAATCGCCGCAGCCATCGGCGGAGCGGGCGCTGCAGCAGCAGCTTCCTCCGAGGTTCGCGATCCTTTCGAGGAGAACAAGACGACGGAAGACAGCGAGAGACACAGCCCACCGCAGTCTCCCAAGTCCCGAGCCGCCGAGCCTTCCTCGGAGCCTATCGTTTCCCCCATCCATCCCAAGGTCACCACCTCGTTTGAGGATGACTTGCCTCCTGCGCCAGGCCCGAAGCCGTCCAGTCCACAAACCTCTCAGATGCCCGGGGCGTTTGCGGATGATTTGGAGTTCGCGTCCGTCCTCGCTGCTGGCTTGCAAGACACTGGATTTGACCCCAACATTGTCATTGACAACCCAGCCTACATGCGGCGTGATAGTCCGCCGGGCCAGAATGAGCCAATCTACCAGCAGCCTTACGTAGAGACGGTCAATGACCTGGGAATCTACGGTCCTGAGAATATCGGGCAGCCCACAGCCACCCGCGAGCCAGGCCACGTCATTAGCGAGGTTCAAGACACTCCTGTGGAGAAGGATCTGAACAACGGCCATGCTGCTTTCGACACTCTCCCTAGAAAGTATCGCGATAAGGGCAAATCCAAGGAGACCGAAGTCTTGCATGAAGAGCCTGCTGGCGACGAATCTGAGCCTGGTAGGAAGCTCAGCAAGAAAGAGAAGCGCAAGCAGAAGGCCGCCAAGAGACAGAGCGTCGAGAGCGCGCTGGAGGAGACAACAAAGGCGGTAACACCGCTGGATCCTTTCTCACAAACGGCGCCCGAGCACGATTGGAACGACGACAGGTCTCAGAGCCCCTCAACCGTTGTTTCAACCGTTGTTTCGGTCGGTCCTAAAGTTCGCGACCCTCTTGACGACCCCCTTTGGAATTCGCCGTCGTTTTCCCACCGGGATCGTCCTGTTGAGGAGCCAACAAACGATTCCCGCCATTATGTTGACGAGCCAACTTACCATTCCCGCCGCTCTGATGAAGAGCCAACGTATGACTACCGCCGTTCTGCCGACGAGCCAACTCCTCGGCGCCAGTCTGAAGAGCGAAGATCCCCCCCGACCACCCGATCCCTGGATGATTCTCCTTACGCTGGCACCTCTTTTGACGAGCTGCCTTCTGTCCAAGACACAAGATCCTTTGACGAGTCTTCTTCTCTCTACTCTCAGCCTTCTGAGGTGCCAAGCTCTTACGTACGCTCCCGTGATGAGCCATCTTCACAGGCGCCGGCGTCATCTGAGACACCCAATGTAGATGACGATGCCGCTGCTCCGACGAAGTTGAGCAAGAAAGAAAAGAAGAAGAAACGGTCTTCCAGATCCGACATCGTTGTAGTACAGGAGGATGGGAAAGAGCCGCAGGATATCATCGTTGAGGAGCCACGCAGCTATCGCGAGGAGCTGCCAGAGCACAACGACACTGCTCCGACAGAACCTCGCGAGATGGACGACGACCCGTTGGACTCGCCAGTGAAGAAGAAGAAAAAGTCCAAAAGGTCCAAGCAGAGCTCTGACGAGTGGACCGACGTCGAGAAGCAGATTGAGGACGTCTCTGCCGGCGGGAGAAGCTCACCCTCCAAACCTGTGGACGACTGGGACGATCGTCCTGCCAAATCGCGGCGAGATCGATCTAGGATCGACGACCAAGACACAGGCTCTGTCGTGTCCGATTCGACACCGCGGCGCAGCAAGTCTGATCGCCGCTCCAACGGCAGCCGTTACGAAGAAGACGACGCCAAGTCTGTGGCATCGGACGGGTCCGGCCGTAAGAGACGTAGCCGCGACGACAAGAAGAGTGTCAAGGACGATGACAAAAAGAGCACCAAGGAGGAAGAGAAGCGCGGCAGCAGCGGTTTCTTTAGCCTGTTTAGACCGGGAAGCGGAAACAAGGACACATCTGGAAAGGAGGAGAAGTCTTTTTTAGATAATGCCGGCACCCTTGGCGCGGGTGCCGGCTTGGCGAGCGCCGTGGCAGCTTTGGGCTCCATGATGTCCCGCTCCAACGCCACCGAACCTCAACCGGAAGAGTCTGAACATTCTCGTTCTTTGGAAAGGACCGCCAGTGCTTCCTCAGACGTGGACATTCTCGACCCCGAAATCACACAGCGGACAATCAGGCCAGCCATCGACCCGCAATATGGCGACCTCCTTCCCCTCCCGCCTAGTCCTATGCCGCCGAGCACTCCTGGTTCTCCAACGGAAGAGCTCGACGACCTCCCTGCCCTGCCTGACAGCCGGCCAGAAACGCCCCCAGAGGAGCGGAGACGACAGCACGAGATGAAGACGCATGTCCGGCGCCGCAGCAACTTGGACACCCCGCACAAGAGCCCGAGTCAAACTGCGGTGCCCTTCAAGCTGCGGCTCGGACAAAGGTCCAGCCCATCATCTCCAGGTAATCTGGGGCATGTAATCTCTCCCATGACTTCTCCGACGGCTCCAACGGCCCCGGAGAACGCCCTGTCCCGGCGTCCTTCCATCAGACCATTCTCGTGGGAGAGCAGCAAGGAGATTAAACCGCTCTACCTGCTCGAGCAGGCTCGCCAGGAGCACGCCGCTCAGTCTACGGAGCCACACGTAGACTTTCCGGGGCTGCCGCCCAGCGAGCCCTCGTCCCGAGAGTCCCCCGCACCGCAGTTTGCTCTCCGCGAGAACGACGTGGAGTACTTCCGCCAGCTTCAGGCGTCACCGTTCGAGCCTGATGAGCTCCGTGTCAACACGGATGTGTTCCGCTCTCCGGCTGCACGAGACCAGTTCAGCTCGCAGGAGACAACGCCAAAGGCCGAGCAAGCACTGCACAATACTCGTGCCATGTACCGCCCTGAGTCCCCTGCTCTACCTGTCGTTCCAGACCTAAGCAGACAACTGGAGCTGTCGGGGCGTGACCTGGCTGCGCTGCCTGTTCTCCCTGCCAGCCCAGCAAGTACGGTAACTGAGCATGAAGCTGCAGTGCCTGCCGAGCCGTCTTTGGAGCGCGCAGTAGCATATCTACCTGCTCTATTTGACAATCCAGAGTCTCAGCCTGGGTTGGCAGAGAAGCCCAGAGGCCCTGTTTTCCTCCCTGAATCGCCCGCACTTCCCGGCATGCCTGATGCAGCCAGGCAACTGGAATCTTTCGAGTATGAGCCGATGGACCTGCCATCTCTTCCCGCTAGTCCTGTGGCAGAGCAGGCGCCTTCTCCTGTTATGCAGTTCCACGATGCGGAAGATTTCCCTGCTCTTTCCACAAGTCCATTGGCTGAGGACGCGTACGAAGCGCCGCATACTGTCCCCGAATACCTCCCTGAATCTCCTGCTCTTCCGCCTGTCACAGAGACCCATCGAATCGATCTCCCAGACCATTACTTTGAGGCTTTGCCTGTTCTACCTGCCAGCCCCAAGGTAGAGCCTCGAGCTTCGCCCAAGAGCGTCCGCTTTGCCCCCGAATCTCCTGCGCTTCCTATCATCCCAGACAATGCCGAAGGTTTGGGTCTCCCAGCACATTACCTCGATGAGTTGCCTGCCCTTCCCAGCAGCCCTGTAGCAGAGTATCAGCCAATCGCAAAGGGCGTCAGCTTCGCACCCGAGTCGCCCGCACTTCCCTCGGTTGTAGATGCTGCACGGCTAGACATTCCCGAGTACGATCTTGCAGAGCTGCCCAGCCTTCCCGCCAGTCCGGTCCCGGAACACAGGGGCCGCGATATTGGCCCTAAGTTTGCACCCGAGTCTCCAGCTCTGCCAGCGTCCCCAGACAAGTTTAGAGATGTCATCTTCCCGGTCGACTCAGTGGACCAGTTGCCTGCTCTGCCTGGCAGCCCTATACTAGAGCATCATGAACCTGCTCCTACCATCAGCTACGCGCCGGAGTCTCCATCCCTTCCCACGTGGCCAGGCACAGGTTTCCGCTTGCCAGAGCAGCTTGAGACAGACCTGCCTGCTCTTCCTCGCAGCCCTGTTTTAGAGCAGCAGGACCCTCCAGCAACAATCACCTATGCTCCAGAGTCCCCGTCTCTCCCCACGATTCCAGAGACATTTAGGTCTTTCGACACACCGGCTTACAATGTGGATGAGTTGCCCTCCCTCCCCGCCAGCCCTGTGGCAGAGCACGAAGCCGTCAGATATATTTATGCACCCGAATGCCCGGCTATCCCCTCATTTCCTGGCGCGAACTTATACTCCCCAGAGCAGCAGCTAGAGGACTTGCCTTCTCTTCCCGGTAGCCCTCTGGGGGAGACTGAGGACTCGCTGGAGAATTTCGCCTATGCGCCTGAATCCCCTGGCCTTCCCTCAGTTCCTGACGCGAGTTTCTACTTTCCGGAGCAGCAGCTAGAGGAGTTGCCTTCTCTTCCTGGTAGCCCTGTGGCCGAGGACGTGTCGAAGAAATTCACGTTTGCACCTGAATCGCCCGCTCTTCCCGCGGTTTCAGGCGCGGGTTTTTTCTTCCCTGAGCAGCAGTTAGGAGAGTTGCCTGCCCTCCCTGGAAGTCCTTCAATGGAGCCTCTTGTTACGGACCGTGAGGAGCCTGCCCCTCCTAAGGTTGTTCTCGCACCTGAATCGCCTGCTCTCCCTTCAGTCCAAGATGTGGATTTCCACTTCCCAGAGCAGTCTTTGGAAGAGCTACCTGCTCTACCCAATAGTCCTACAACGGAGCCTGTTGTAATGGATCTTGAAGGGAGGAATGCCCCAAGGATCACCTTCGCCCCAGAATCCCCCGCCCTTCCCCCACAAGCCGACTTCTGCTTTCCAGAGCAGCCCATGGAAGACCTACCTGCTCTGCCCGCTAGCCCTGTGGCAGAACCTGAGGATCATCCAAGAGGCCCTACACTTGCGCCCGAATCGCCCGCGCTTCCTCATCTCCCGGACGCATCTCACCAGCTGTATGCCTCTGATCACCAGCTAGAAGATTTGCCTGCTCTGCCGACCAGCCCTGAGACGTTACCCGCGGTCGGGACACATACAGAGCCAGAGCCAGTTGAGGTCACCTCCAAGGACAGAAGTTCGTATCTTCTGCACATGACGCCCCCGTCTATCGTCAAGAATCTAATGGAGCGTGACCTTTCAGACACACCGCCGAGCCCCACGCCCACCAGGTCTTTGAATAGATCCGAAGCGATGGCTAAAGTTGAAGAGGAGAGTGTCCCCGATGCGCGTGACGTCGCTCTTGGCGCCGTTGCAGGCGGTGCGGCAGCCGGGCTTGCTACGACTATTCTCGGCCATGACGACCAGGCCGAGGGTAAAAAGCAGTCTGACCCCGACACCCAGAGCTTGGAAAACTTTGGAATGTTCGAATCGGCAGGGCCACTTGCTGGAACGAAGCTGTCCAAAAAGGCTAAAAAGAAGAAGAGAAAGAGTAAGGCGTTGTCTATGGACGAGAACGCTGCCCCGACGGAGGCCGCCTCTTCTTCCGAACCACCAGCCGAGAATGTCGCCTTGCCATCGAATGACATTGCTCCTGTCAGCCCGATTGACAAGGACCGACGGCAGTCAATCGATGCTCCTCGCGAGATGCCCGCAGAAGAGTCTGCACCTCCTTCTGGTGAAGTTGACACCGAGGCCCCAGCTGAAGATCCCTCGACAGAGGCCATCCCGAGCGAAGCCGCTCCCACTTCGGAAACGCGCGCTGCTGAGGAGACGCTTTCAACGGAGGCTCCATCGGTTGTGGCCCCTCCCGATGAGGTCTCCATGCCCATATCCCCTTCATCTAAGTCGTATGAAGAAGACCTCCCGCCAACGACTCACGCCAACCTTAATCCGGCTGCCGGCAGCAATGTCTTATCCAACGACGATACGCCTGTCTCAATCGCCCCAAGAGATGGTTTGCCCCCACCGGTCGAGTCCATCCAGCGTGAGACTCCTTCAGATGACGTCGTCCGTGGAATCGAGCGCTTACTATCAAGCGCCAACGACAATGTGCGCGGTGAAGACGCTCCTGGGGAAACTCAGCCTGAGATGCCCACTGTTGAGAGCAAGGCGCCCGTTGATTCTGAGGCCTTGGAGACTGCCCCTGTTGAGCCTTCTACAGCAGACGTTCCCGCCGAAAAGAAGCTGTCCAAGAAAGACAAGAAGAAACTCAAAAAGGCTCAGGCTCAGGCTCGGGCGTTGGAGCTTGAACATTCTGCGAAGCCTGACGAGGAACGCGACCAGATCGAGTCTGCCACGGAGGCACATGACTCTATGGTTGAGGTGGAAGCTGCTGTGGCTGACGCTGATACTGGTGGTCCAGCCCTTGAGACTGAGCAAGCATCCCAGCTGCCTGAGCCACAAGCCGCGACTTGGCTTCCCAAAACCGAAACCACCGTTCCCGCTTCTGTGCCACAGACCGACGAACCGGCTCTCTTGCCCGGCCCAGACGGCTCATCATCAGCGCCCACTTCCGACGAGAGCAAGGACGTCAATGAAGCCGAGCAGCCTGTTGCGCCTTCAGTCACCGAGCCTTCATCTCCTGAGACACAAAAGAGTAAGAAAAAGAAGAGCAAGGCAAAGAAGGCACTCGATCTGGATGGTGAAGTCAAGTCAACGCCTGAGGCCAGTAAAACCAACCCCGTTGCCTCCGAGCCAGTGACGCCATTCCCGGAGCAGGAAGTGTCGGCCAAGCTGGATGAGAACCCCTCCACATTCGAGTCCACAGCGCCAATTGCCCCGTTGCCCGACGCGGAGTCTCAACTTCAGCACATTCCTATCTTGGAACAAGATGACAACCAGTTGGCACGGGGAGATGATGTGGCAGACTCGTCGGCTCCAATTGAAGAGGACGTGGAGAAGACAGCCAGCATCGACGAGCGTACATTGGAGTCTAAGCCTACGGTTGAAGCGGAAGAGAAGCCTGCCACTCCCGAGGACACTTTGTCTGGTCATAGCGAGGACGTTCCCACATTGCAAGACGCGCCTGCTGATGGTCAGCCTTCGTTGGGGCCACAAGTTCCAATTTCTGGCTTGGAAGAGAAGTCGGTCAGCTTGGACGACGATTCGGCTCAAGCGAAAACGGCCCCCGGTGAAGACGAGGCAAAGCTCGGCAACACGGAGGACGACTTGCCACTGCTGCCGACTCTGCCTGCGGACGATGTCCAGCCTGCGCAGGAACCAACGAGTGCCGTCCGTGAGATCGCAGAGCCGGCAGAGACATCGCCCACCCTCCCTCTCAAGGACCAGAACTCATCTTTGGCGGCTGAGAATGAACACGTTGAGGCCAAACCTGTCATTGAACAGGAAACTCTTGTTGCAGACGTCCATGCGGACCTTGCAGAGAACCCTGAATTGCCTTCTTCAAAATCACGTGGATTGGATCTGGAGGCTACGCCCACCAGCCCCATGGAAGCTACTTCAGACAATGTCTACTCTGGCACACTCGAGGACAGGTTCCCTAAAGGATCGCAGCCTACAACTAGCGAGACAGACACCGCCCAAGTTCCCGCGGCGGAATCTGGCCTCAAAGAGGATTCCGTCTATACTTCTGAACCTATTGACAATGTCCCTTCTACGACCCATAGCGCAGCTGAGATTTCCGAGCCGGGACCAGCGACCTCGCAAATGCCGTCCGCCGAATCTGCTCAGCCTCTGCAGTCGGACAAGAAGAAGAAGAAAAAGAAGAAGAAGAGCAAGGGACTCTCTCTGTCCCAGTTGGACGACATCCTGTCTATGGAAAACACACCTGTTCAGACCCCTACGACGGAGACTCCCCCTGTCGTTCCTCAAGCTGCTGAGACTCCGTTAAAAGAGACTCCAGCTGTTGAGACTCCTTTAGTCGATAATTCTGTGGTCGAGACTCCGATTGTTGAGACTCCTACCGGTGAGACTATCGTTGAGACTCCAGCTGTCGAGACTCGTGACCTCGAGGCTCCTGTAGTTGATAACTCTGTAGTCGAGACTCCAATCGTTGAGACTCCTACGGGTGACACTGCTGTTGCTTTCGACGAAGTAGACAGGGCTTCCCAGATTACTCCAGCTCCTGCTGATGGCCCTGATGTTGAACCCCCTGCTTCCAACACTCCATTTGGTGAGACTACAGTCGTTGAGACTCCTGTAATCGAGAACCCCGTAGTTGAGACTCCTATTGTTGAGACTCCTACAGGCGAGATTACTGTTGAGACTCCGGCTGTCGTCGACAACGCTCCTGTCGAGATTCCTGCTGGTGTCGAATTCTCCACTGAGGAGACCACCGTTGTTGTTGTTGAGACTCCAGCTGCCGTCGAGACTCAAACCATTGAGACTCCGGCTGCTGTTGAGACTCCGGCCATGGCTGGTGCCTCCGAGGAAAAGGCGCCAGATTTCACAGAAGAGCCAGCCCCGGATACGGTCTCTTCGATCGAGAAGGGATCCGACGAAGCTCAGGGCAATGACCTGGGTGCTGCAAAGGAGCATCTGGCCGTCACCGAAGAGACTCAAGAACTATCAAGCAGCACGTTAACAGAGTCAATCGACCAGGCTGACAATGTATCTCCCCTGTCAGAAGAGCCTTCACCATCTCGCAAGAACGAGGTCTCCGAATCCGACGCTACTACTATCATCCCTCAAGATGGGTCCATGGAGCCTGCAGCCATTCCCGAGCAAGCCCCCATGGCCGAAGAGACGGCGACAAAGGAACTAGACGACCCAGAGACGGCTATTCGCGAGTCTCAAGAGCCTACAAACGCCGAAAGCAACGATGAGGCTTTTGCAACGCCGCCGCAACGCCCCCTCACCATTGAAACCGAAGATGACGCTCCTGGAAGCCTTTCGCAAGAGCCCACCCTTCTCGACAGCCAAATTGACGCGGTCGATACTAAGCCGCAAAAGCCGTTCATTGAGAAGGAGCAACCCCGCGGTGTTGAGACCCCAGTCGAACCCGACTCGCCAGTTGAGTCCAAGAAGAGCAAGAAAAAGAAGAAGAAGGCAGCAGCAGCAGCAGCCGCCGCGGCTGCAGCCCTCCAAGCAGCTATCGAGGACACTCCTGGAGACCAGAAGGACCAGAAGGAGGCAAAGGACGAGGCGATCACGGACAAGGACACGAGCAGCACACAAGACAAGACGGGAGACACGGAATTACCGCCGCCTGAGCTCCCGACAAGCGGAGAATTCGCTACGGACGTCAAGATTTCAGAGGAGGCGGACGCAGGGCCAGCTGTTACCAAAAAGGGAAAGAAAAAGAAGAAGGGCAAGAAGTCATCAACCTTGGACCCGGAGCCTGAGAACAGCCCGTCCACAAGTATCCCCGAAAGCACGGCAGATGTAGCGAATACAATGGACAAGTCCGCTTATGTTTCCTCTCCGCCGAGAGAGCCTGCCAGTGACGAAGCTCGTTTCCCGCCAGCAGAAAGCTCGACCGAGGCCGAACCTGCTGCAAATACGGGCGAGCAAAGACGAAAATCCGTGACGTGGGCACCTGAACTGGGGTCCGCCGCGAACAATTCCGATCTTCCTCTTCAGGAAGCCGGCCACGGCTCGGAATGGCAACCTGAGGCGGCGACGGCCCCGCCCCCAGCCACCGGAGAGCTACAAACGACGGGGCCAAGCGAACCTGAGGATCGATCGGAGGCAGAGAACCTGCCTCGGGCAATTGGTGAGGAGATGCAGGGTTCGGACACGATGGCTGTCGACGAGACAAGCGAAGGTGTGGCGCAGAAGGATCTCGACCCAGAAAGCCAAGCTCAAAGGCACCCTGCAAGCGAGACCACCCAGGCGCTGCCCCAACAGCACGAGCACGAACACGCGCACGACATTGCTGCTGCCCCCATCGACTACTTCCCGTCATCCTTTGGGCTGCACGCAACAACGCGGGGAGCCACGAGGAGCGACGCTTCAATTCCCACCGCCCAGCAGGCCTACTTCCCCTCCGCCCACAGAATGCTGCCCGCAACTGGCTCGTCCAGCAGTGGTGCGGCCAACCGGAAGGGCGGTGAGACACTGGAGGGCGAGGAGCAAGCGGAGCAGGTGGCAAGCAGCGAGGCTGATGCAACATCGGACGCCGAACATGCTGAACAGGCGGGCCGTTCTGGTGCCATTGGCAAACCATCTGCGACAGCAGACGCCCAAACGGGAGAGGTTGGCACCAGCGACCCCGGCCTGCATGCCATTGTGGAGCCGGACAGTGGGCCAGGGCACGACAAATCACTGGTCGACACGCAAAACGGGCGGATGACGGATGCAGAACCCGTGGGACCGGCCCTCACCGACTCGGCCCTGGAGGCTGGTGGCCCACAAAACACCCCGGTCCAACCCTTGGCCCACCAAGACTCTAACCCGAAGATCCCCCAACCTTTGCCCTCCCACGCCGCCTCCAGCAGCACCTCGCCTTTGGACGAGGTACCCAGTCCCCGTCCCCGTCCCCGTTCCCGTCACACTCCCAGCAGTCCCAGTTTGTTGGAGCGTGCCAAAAATTCTGACGCGGGGATTATCGATCCCGCTGCCGCCGCCGCTGCATCAGCCGAGTCTCGCCCGGAAGACTTCAATCTCAACGACTCCCCCTACATTGGGGATTCCAGAGAACACAAGGCTGAGGAAGAGCAGCACCCCGTTCCCCGCGCCACCGATGCTGCACTTCCGGGTCAAACTGCCGCCCTGGAATCACTTGGTGAATTCATCGCCTCGGAGCCGCAAGTAGACTCATCGTCGGAGACCGTTCCAGGCCCTGAACCCACAGGGATTGTGAATGCTGGGAGCACCACCCAGAGCCCCGAGGAGACTGAGACACAGCCCGAGGAGGGAGCTGACGTCTGGTCCGAGCCCGCAACCCCAAGCAACATGTCCAAAAAGGACAAGAAGAAGGCCAAGAAGGCAAAGGCTGCCGCCGCCGGAGAGCCGGACGATGTTGAAGACACCCAAGCACGGGATGTGGATGACGGCCCCTCAACTGCTGAACCCGGCGCCTCGGCACCGATCGAGTCTTCGGTGCAGCCGGGGCCGGCTTCCATCCCGGACGCTGCCAGCGCTCCCGGCGCAGAGGACATTGCGCTGTGGGCTGGTGATGACGGATGGGCGATCCAACCTAACAGCAAGAAAAGCAAAAAGGACAAGAAGAAGAAGCGCGCCGCAGCTCAAGCAGCTGACGAGGCTGACGCGGTTGTAGCGCAGCCCGAAGAGTCTTCCTCGAAGTCCGAAGAAATTGTTGCTGAGCAAGCGCCCCCGTCTCCACCAGCACAGGATGAGAGGTCGCCAAGTCTGGAAGATGCAGTCAATGAGCACCAGACTACTGCTGAGACTTCTGACGTTCCCCTCGAGACCTCTGAGGCTGTTGTCGAAGGCGTGCCCGAAGATGTCCCCGGCGTGTCCCATGTTCCTGAAGCCCCGCATGATACAAGCGCTGGGGACGAGCAACCGCAAGCACCTCAAGAAGCTAATGATGCTGGTTTCGAAGTACCAACAAAGAAGAGCAAAAAAAACAAGAAGAAGCAGCAGCAGCAGCAGAGCTCTGGTGGTGAAGAAGCCCAAGGCCGTCTCCAGGACCCAACACGGCAGGACCACCAACCTGGACATGGGGAAAGCACATCCACTCCCGCGCCTGCCCCACCTGTCGACAGCTTGCCCGCCGACGCAGAACATCTCCAACTCTCCAGAGATCCCCAACCCCTTGACGATACCTTGCCCGAGGATTCATCAAAGGCCTCAACCCAGGAAGACGCCCTCATTCTCGACCGCCCAGAGGACGCACCAAACCCAGCGTCCGTCTCTCAACCGCCGCCCGCTACTGAGGCTGAGGTCCCTCAGGAAGCACAAACAATGCCTTCGGATAGCATTGCCGACACCACTGTTCTAGCTGAAGATGAGTTCCCCGTCGTAACAAAAAAGTCGAAGAAGGACAAAAAGAAGAAGAAGAAGGGCCTCGAGACCCCAGCTGAGCCGATTGTGACGCCGGCGACGGAGCCAGTCGTTGAACAAACAAGCCCGCCGCAGCGGACTCCAGCGCCAGAGTCACAACCCACCCCAGCTGAAGTTCCCGCCGTCGACGAGCCTGCCTCTGAGCAAGTCGACTCGTCTGAACCAGCTCGGGTGCTCGAGCCTGATGCACCATCCTCCAGCACGCCTATGCCCGCGGAAGAAGCCCGTCCGTTGGAGGAGGAGGAACCCATCTCCCCAAAGAAGTCGAAAAAGGACAAGAAGAAAAAGAAGAAGGATGCTTCCGCTGACATCCTCGCGGAGCAACCCCTGCCCACGGAAACGGAGACCCCCCCTGCCCCCGAAGCCGCCCTTATTGGACACCCCGAACAGATGGTGATGCCAGAGACTGAAAGCACTCCCCAGCCAACAGATGTCTTCACTCAAGACGCGACTACTACGACTGACGAACCCCAAACCCTGCAAGAGGAGGTAGCGCGCGAGCAACCGATGGACACCACGCCTGGTGACGAACCATTCAGACAAGAGAGCTCTATTCATGACGCCACTGTTGATGAGGACACCCCAGCTGTGATTGCTGAGCCTTCACAGCACGAAGATCCCATGGATCTGGATGTTGCCGCAACGGAAGAGTTGTGTAAGCCAGATGTCCCCTCTGTCCCTGAGACCACCCAAGCGGACACTGTTCTTGATCCCACGCAGACAGCCGAGGCGCCGCAGCCGGTCACCGTCAACGCAGAGGATGAGTTCCCTATCTCGGAGAAGAAGTCGAAGAAGGATAAGAAGAAGGGCAAGAAGGCCCAGGTGGAGCCAGTCCTTGAGGCTGAGCCTCCAGTTGAGCAGTCTCTTCGGGAGGAAACAGTAGCCGCCGAGCCCGAGCCTGCGAGTGCCGCTGTGGAGCTAGCCGAAGAGATTCCGATTTTGGAGGAGCAGAAGACGCCGGTGCAGGATCCCGAAATCATTGAGACAAGCCAGCCGGTGGTTGCCGAGGATGAGTTCCCGCTGCCAGACAAGAAGACCAAGAAGTCGAAAAAGAAGAAGGGACAGGCTCTTGACATGATCGAGCCGCAACCCTCACTCGAGCCTGCTGCCGAGTCTGCCGTCGACCCTGTCACGGAGCGCTCTCTTGACATTCCTTCGGACACTGTTCCCTCGGCGGAAGACATCTTCCCGAAGCCACCAACGGACACGCCGGCCGACCTCAATGATGTCCAAGAGCCTGCCGCCGAGGCCCAAGATGTTTCGCTTCCTGACGCGGACACGCTCAAGGAAGACGTCGCCCTCGAGGCAGATAAAGCGCGCAGTGACGAGGCAGACACATTTGATATCCCGGAGGGCCAACCTTCTCTCCCACTAGATGATGAGCCCTCTTCGCCCAAGCTTTCCAAGAAGGACAAGAAGAAAAAGAAGAAGGCCAAGCTGCAGGATGATTCAAATGTTTCTGATGCTACGCCGACAGTGGAGGTTCCCGAGGAATCTCTTCCCAGCGTCCAAGAGGCGGCACAGGCTGACATTACTGCTCCTCCACTCGAGTTCACGCAGCCGCCTCAGGAGACATCTGCTGATCTTATCGAGTCCACACAGCAGTCTGAGGAGGTCCCCGCTGATCCTGCTTCTAACGCGACAGGCCTCACAGCTCCCGCGACGTTACCAGCCGAGGACTTCATGAATGTGATGCCTTCGCCACCGGCCGAGGCGGATGTCGTCCATACCCAGGAGTCCACGGCTCCCCAGCCTGAACAAGAGGTTCCCTTGACGCCCAAGAAGTCAAAGAAGGACAAGAAAAAGAAGAAGAAGGGCTTGTCCATGGACGATGCCGCTGTTGAACAAGAAACCTCGAGGTCGCTGCCTGTTGCCGACGGCGCATCCGACGATCTCCCAGCAGCAGCAAACTCGCCCGCGGCTGAAGCGCCTACCAATATCCCTTCTGAGGCTTCTATCCCGGCTCCCATCGAGCCAGTCGTTAAGAAGGCTGAGTTTCAGGATGAAATGGACATCGATGTAGAACCACCCACAACTGTCGAGCAGACACCGCCTACGTCAACGTCGGATGCTCCCGTCATCGCAACGGAAACTCTGCCCGAGCCGGCCCAGCCGGTGGAAGAGATCGTTCCGGTTGCCCCGATTACTGTAGACCAACCGACAACGATATCAGAGCCAAAGCTTGAAAGCGTCAGTGACGTGCCGTCTGCCAGTTTGGAGGACGCCACACAGACCCAAGAAGCCGCCGTCGCCCTACCAGAAGATGAATGGCCCGACACGTTGCCTGCCAAGAAGTCGAAGAAGGACAAGAAGAAGAAGTCTCAGGCGCACAACGACCTAATGGACTCTGAGGCTGCCACTCCTGCGGGACCGGCGGTGGAAGAGGTCAAGGAAGAAGAGCCGGCCATCTCCACTACAGAGGAGGCCAAGGTCCCCGACATCGCCGCACCCGACGTTTTCCCAGATGAGAGGAACCTCTCCGAACCCCTTGACGTCGATGCCAACGTGGGCCTGGTTCGCGAGATGAAACGTCCCCATTCTGCCGCAGACAAGATCCCGGAAAAGCAGGAGACGGCGCCGGCAGAAGAGAAACGGCAAGATGTCACGGCTGACACTGGGTCTTACGACCCTTTGGCAGCTTGGACAAACGAGTGGTCGAGTGCTCCGACAAAGAAGAGCAAAAAAGACAAGAAAAAGAAGAAGCGGCAGAATCAAGTACTTGAAGATGCCGAATTTGCCACTCCTCAGGAGGACGATGTCAAATCTTTCAAGCCAGAGATCGAGCCGTCCACCGCTGCCGATTCTTCCAATAACCCCCCTACAATCGCCGAACCCTCGGATGCCATCTCCAACCCCCCTTCACCGGCGCGGGCCCGGACACCAGCTCTTGCGGAGCAATCCATTCTTTCAGTCAGGTCTCGATCTCCTGACCTCAAGGAGCACTCGGTTCTTTCGAGAAGGTCTGAATCGCCTGATCTTGCAGAGCGCTCGCTTCTTTCTGGGCGATCCCGAACCCCTAATTATGCGGAGCAGTCAATGCTTTCTGGACAGTCTCGATCTCCTAATTATACGGAGGGCTCACCTCGTTCAAGAAGGACCCGGTCTCCTGGCCACACGGACGGCTCACCTCGTTCGAGGAGGACCCGGTCTCCTGGCTATACAGAAGGCTCACCTCGTTCAAGAAGGTCTCGGTCTCCTGGTTATACGGACGGCTCGTTTCTTACTAGGCGATCTCGATCTCCCAACTATACTGAGGGCTCACCTCGTTCAAGAAGATCTCGTTCTCCTGGTTACACGGACGGCTCATTTCTTACTAGACGGTCTCGATCTCCTACCTATGGGGATCGGTCGCTTCTTTCTGGGCGGTCTCGGTCTCGCAACTACACAGAACGCTCACTTCTTTCAAGAAGGTCTCGATCGCCCAATTATACAGAGGGCTCATTCCTCACTAGGCGGTCTCGATCTCCTAACTACACGGAGCACTCGCTTCTTTCTCGACGGTCTCGACGATCTCGATCCCCTAATTACACGGAGCATTCCAATCTCTCTGGACGATCTCGATCTCCCAACTATGCGGAGCGCTCAATGCTTTCAACACGGTCTCGATCTCCTGATTTTGCGAAACGCTCAATGCTCTCCGAGCGACCGACCGAGAGTGTTGCGCAGGAAGATAACAACCGGGAGAGCAGACATGACAACAGCAACCCCCAAAGCCCCGCCGCGAAAGACCGAGCCCACTCAAGTGCAAGTCATCGACAAGACGTCAATGTCGACGCCGATGGTTCGCGTCCCGCCTCGCCGACGGCAGCCTTGGACACTTCGAGAATTATGGACCTCCCAGAAGCCACACGTTCGTCTTTGGACGTGGTCGACCTCGGCGCATGGGACGTTCCAGTGACCAAGAAGTCGAAAAAGGGCAAGAAGGGCAAGAAACAGTCGATTCCGGTTGACGTAGAATCTCCACAAGACATTGACCCGACGCCTGCACCAAACCCTGACCAGAGCCTTGCGCCAGAGGTTGCCGACAACGTGGGATACTTTGACAAGGAACCCCTCGAGGAGAACAGGAGTGCGTCCGCGCCGCCTCCTCCCGAGACAGCAAGTACTCTGCTGACCCCAGCGGACATCCCTCGGCCAGTCGATGCTACAACGCCTTCTCCCAAATCATCCAGGTCCGCGGATGTTGACTTGACGCCGGCGCAAGAGACAAGCAGAGTCGTGCACGAAGTGCCCTATGAACAGCCCGACAAGCGGAAGAAACTGAAGACCAGGGAGCAGTCCAACACACTGTTGCCGGAACCAATATTTAGCTCCCGCGATATCGCAGCTGTGGACCTCGAGGATCACGGCAGCCAGGAAAATAACGCTGCCGAGCCAGCTGGCACGATTGCAGATATTTCGTTGCTTCGGACATCCGCGCCGGACGCCTCTGAACACCAGGGCCACCCGGAACCAAACGTAGACAAGCAGGTTCCTGAACACCCTTCAGGGACTCCATCTGCTCTCGATATTGCCGCTTCGTACCTCGAGCACAAGACTGATCACGACCCTGTTGAGACTACCCGGGCCACGACCCCCGAAAAGCAACACCAAGATACCGGTTCGTCAAAACTTGGTGTCGCGGCTGGCGCGGCGGCGATTGCGGCGGCAGCAGCAACCCTTGCCAAGTCTAGCAGCGCCAAGAAGAAGGGAAAGAAGTCCAAATACGCAGACAAACGCAGCTCGCAGGAGGACGACTTGTTTGACGATCCATCGCTGTGGGAAGGCGCCGACAAGAAGCACGTTAGCGAGGCTGCAAACGCAGAGGTTGAGAAGTTCTGGGGCGGTGAAGAGCCGCAGAGTGCGTCTGCTCAAGAGGCGCCAGCCGAGCCGGACACTACGAAGGATGAGGAGCATCACAAAAGACAAGACACGACGATGGAGGAGGATGATGTTTTTGCTCCAAACACGAAGCAAAGAGATGGCCCGCCCATTCGACAGAACCCAGTCGAATCTGGCGAATTGCCGTCACCAGAGGAGAAGGAGGAACATTCAAAAGGCATGCCTAGTCTGACAGCGCCTCTGAAGGAAAAGGCTCTGGACGACAATGTCGAAAGCCCTGTACTGGGGCGAGAGGAAAAGCCTGAAGAGATCCCATCGGCTACTGAAAGGGACACTCGCCAATCGCTGGAACCAGAGCCAAGCACGATGACCAGTGATCTGGACGAGGCCGTCGATCGCGGCTTCGAGGCCGAGTCTCGCCGCGATCTTTCCAGCGTTCTCTCATCCCGAAGCCCCGAGCCATTCTACGAGACAGGAGGTTTCCGAAGCCCAGTCCCAAGCATCCTGCCGCCAGTCCAGGAGGAGGCTCACGAAGAAGCTGAATCTGAGCCCAGATCTCTCCCCAAAACATCATCTCGGAGGGCACTACGCACACCAGAGCCCCATCGTGACAGCGCGCTGAGCTCAGGCTCGTCTCACCCTTTCCGCAAGAGTGGTCTTGACAGCCAAGTCGAGCGGGACAGCGGTGTCATGCGCGACTGGCAAGAGACAAGTTCGCAAGGGCGCGAGGCTCAGCGCACGCCCGAGCTGTCCAGTCACCGTGAGAGAAGGAGATCTCGTGAAGCAGAGAGGGCAAAATCACCATCGGTCAGAGACCTGATTCGACGATCGCCTTTCGCCGAGGACGAGACTCGCGACTATCCGATGTCCAAGACGCCTGTTCTGCGCGACCCTGGCAGCCGGCAACTCGATACCCCAACCCCAGAGCCGCACAAGATGCGGCGCATCAGCCCAGAGCTGGAGAGGAAGCGATCCAAGTACCAAGACCTGGCCTCTGCGGCGCTGGCAGGGGCTGCGATTAGCAGCACGTCGTCACCGCGCAGCACGCCCCCGCCCGGCAATCGCAGCGTCTCGGAGCGTGTTGCACGGCTGCAATCGCCAGCGCCGGTCGAGCCCCCTGTAGCGCGCAGGTCCATATCCAATAGCAGCCTCTCGCGGCACAGGCGGGCCATGGGCTCACAAACACCGGAGCCACTCAAGTTCCGGCCTGAAAGCCCAGGCATCATCTCTCGCCCAGCCACTGCCACCCCTCCTCTCCGCCGCCGGACAGACAGGCGCATGAGCGGAGACCTGCGATCGCTCAGCCAACGAAGTCAGCAAGACCTCACCCAGGACCCGACCAGCTCGTCAAACACCCCCGTCGCCAACGAGGGTCGTGTCCGGACCAAGGACATGGCCGACGTCTTTGTAAGTTCATCCCATCTTTGACATTTCCTTTCCCGCACAATCCATCCCTGCGTTTGTTTTATTCTCGTGCCTTGCCTCCCCGACCGTCTGGCTCCAATTGAATTTTGGCCTGTGCAGCCTTGCTCAATCCTCACCGACTTTCCACTGACCCGGCCTCTGTAGGATGGCTTTGGCGAGGGCCGCATCGGCTCCCCCCGCTCGCCCACTAGACCACACAGCATGCGTCGCCGTCAGAGCATGCAAGTCCTCGAGCTCGAGTCTCGCGTCGAACAGCTCTTGGCCGAGAACCGCATGCTCGCCGATGCCCGAACCACCGCGGACACCACCACCAGCAGCAATCGCGCTTCAGCTTCAGGTATCCTAGCCGAACGCGATGCCGAGATCGACGTCCTCAAGCAGTCGCTCGAGTTCCTACAAAAAGAGGTCGCTCGCTTGACAGAGGTCAACGAGGGCCTCAACAGCGCCAATGCCCAGCTTGCTGCCCAACACAACGAACGCTACCGTTCATTGGAGACGCAGCATGCAGACACGTCGCGACAGCTGGACGAGGTTCGCAACGAACACGGCCGCTTCCAAGAGTCGCTGTCGCAAAAGGATGCTGAAATCAGCAAGCTGCGCTCCGAGCTCGACGCTGCCAAGGACAAGATCCGCCAGATGCAGCGCCAGATTCTGGCCGCCAAGGGCGCCGATGCCGACTTTTTGAACGTCAAGGATGTCGACCATTTCGACCACCGATGCCAGCAGCTGTGCTCCCACGTTCAGCAATGGGTCCTTCGGTTTTCCAAGTTTTCCGACATGCGCGCTTGTCGGTTGACGAATGAAATCAATGATGAGAAGGTCATTGACCGACTCGACAACGCCATCCTCGATGGCACTGATGTGGATGCCTATCTCGCCGACCGCGTGCGACGCAGAGACGTATTCATGTCCATGACGATGAACATGATTTGGGAGTTTGTGTTCACCCGTTACCTCTTTGGCATGGACCGCGAACAACGACAGAAGCTCAAGTCGTTGGAGAAGCTCCTCACCGAGGTCGGCCCTCCCCAGGCCGTCCGACAGTGGCGCGCTGTCACCCTGACGCTGCTCTCCAAGCGCCCGAGCTTCAAGCACCAGCGCGACCTCGACACCGAGGCCGTGGTCCAGGCCATCTTCCAGACGCTGTCCAAGGTCCTCCCTCCCCCGTCGAACCTGGAGGACCAGATTCAATCACAGCTGCGCCGCGTGATGAGAGAGGCCGTCGACCTCTCCATCGAGATGCGCACCCAGCGAGCTGAGTACATGATGCTCCCGCCGCTGCAGCCCGAATACGACGCCGACGGCGAGCTCGCCGAGACGGTCACGTTCAACGCCGCCCTCATGAATGAGCGCAGCGGCGACAAGTCCCTCAACAACGAGTCTCTCGAAGGCCAACACGCCGTCGTCCGCATCGTCCTGTTCCCTCTTGTCGTCAAGAAGGGAGACGACGCCGGCAACAACGATGACGAGATCGTTGTGTGTCCCGCCCAGGTGCTGGTGGCTCGGCCCAAGGGCAAGTCTGTCCGCCTGTTCACGCCCGGCAGCGAGGTCGGCGGGTCGATGATTGGCGGTAACGCGGCAGCGACACACAGCGAACTCAGTATGGGCACTTTCCTGCCCGAACAAGCGTCGAACGTGCGATCCAACTAGACATAAGGGAGAGAGTGTGTGTGTAATTATGGGAAATGGTCGAAAGGCCCAAGGATTAGAAGGAAATGGGTTGGTACATTATCAAAAAGAAAACGAAGCTTACGACACTTGAGGCTTCATGGGATGATTCGGAGAAGGGGGGGGGGGTACAAATGGGTTTGGCACAACATACCCAAGCGTGTTTATTTGTGTTTGGGAGAGGAGGTTTGCGAAGAAGGCGCGGTGACAGAGGAT
>JAKMXC010000618.1:2500-33873 GCA_025328345.1 Colletotrichum sp. SAR11_59 | reverse complement strand
TTAAACTCCCATTACTTCCATAAATTTGGGGTGGTTATTTATTCTTTTGCCCTTTTTGTTTTTTATTTTTTTTTTTTTTTTTCCCCCCCCCCTCCCTTTTTTTTTTTCTTCTTTTCTTTCCACTTTCAGTGTCGCAAGTTATGGAATGCCCCTTTCGATCAATTGTACAAAAGATATTGTCAAAGCTATGCTTTATTCGAAAAACAAAGAATGACACAAGTAGCTGTCTCGCAAAGGTAGCGACAAGAGCAATGTGCTGCTTAGGTCTACCTTGGTACGATATCGAGTTGAAATCAAGATTGGAGCTATGAGGAGAGCTGTGGCTTGCACTCGAGGATACTTGGATACCCGGACATGTCTAAAATCAAGTCCCTAGCCCAAAGGGGACAGGATTCGGGGAGATATGTCGGCTGCTGTCCCATACGCAACAGATATGCGGAGAACCACGTCACTTGCCTGCGTTTTTCCGTGACGTGGAAACGGTCTGAAAACACAGAGCAAGGCGCAAAGGAATCCAGATCAGTGAATCGAAGTAGGAGCAAAACCATAAACTTTGGGCGGCACGTGGATGAATACCAGGGCTGAGAAAGCACTGCTGGTCGACCCCATCTACAGGACACTCGATAGCATTTGATGCCGACATGAGCGCTAACCGTCGCCATGGAGGTACCGGTCATGCCACTCGGGTCAAGAGAGTGCTAGGAGGCGCCTGCGCGAAAGCATTGGGAATGAAGGGTAGGCATCATGCGTCCTCAACTGCTGCCTTCCTGGGACGTGTGGTCAATTTTACCTCGGGCAGGTGGCCGTTGTCGTTGTTGTTGCTGCATTAAGCTCTCCGGGGAGAACGCACGTGACGTATTCTTCCCCTTCCTGTTTTGTCCTCCTCATTTATCCCTTCTCATTGTTGGTCCTCGACTCCTCTTCCGAGCTCGGGATTCATTTCGCGAAGACTGCGAGAGAATCGCTCGACAATCCACACCGAACCCGACAACGCCCTCGAACGGCGGGCGAATCCGCTATATCGTGGAGAGACGTTCGGCCCTACCAACGTCAAAAGCCCACAATGCCTCCGAAATGACAGGCCACTCCGTTACATCCCGCGGATCGGGTACGCCGGATTTTGGCCGACAAATTTCCCGCGTGACCTGTCAAGGCCTCGCTTTTTCTTGACCGACCAAACTTTCAACATTGAACAACAGCCGGTGAAAAAAAGTCAATCATGAACACGAAGCTGGGCGGATGACTGATGCTTCTCGCAGCGTTTCTTGGTCGCAAAGGCGCCTCCATCAGCAGCACTACACCCCAGAGCAGGCAATTGGACGCCCGCAACCACCCCCATGGGCCTTAAAAACCAAACAGCTCAGGCGGACCGTCGCGTGGAGTGTGCCTCCACATTTTCCCCGAGTGGGAGCCCGGACGAACTCCCCTTTTCACGCAAGGCGGGATGATGATCGATTGCAGACGACGGGGACACCATTCGCTGACAATCGCTGTCCCAATCCCTGCATGAGTCGGTTCCAAATGCCGGAACAAGACCAAGGCCACAGAAAAAACCCAGAGGCGAGGAGCCTAGCACAGCGCCAGTGCTAGCACTTGCTTCTTTCTTTCCCCGTGCCTTGCCATGCATCCCACGCGCATGAAATCTTGTCTTGTCAATCGTCCGAAGAGCTGCCGTGTTGCGGATAAGACAGCACACACACAACCACACACACGCCGCACGCAAAACATTAGACACGCACACACCAG
This sequence comes from Colletotrichum sp. SAR11_59, assembly GCA_025328345.1. Classification (NCBI taxonomy): domain Eukaryota; kingdom Fungi; phylum Ascomycota; class Sordariomycetes; order Glomerellales; family Glomerellaceae; genus Colletotrichum; species Colletotrichum sp. SAR11_59. The sequence continues at coordinate 32,127 of JAKMXC010000618.1, read as the reverse complement.
CGCCCGCAGACGCATATCCCTGGATTTCCTTGGTTTAAATTTGGACCTTTACACAATCGCCCATGGTCTAGGACGCCTTTTGCCTGTCCATGAGAGGCTCCATCCATGACAATGGTTCCACAACTATATCGGCTACAGCCACATCTTAAAATCACCCTTCTGCAGCGCAGAACAGGCTCAAGTGAGTGAGTGTGACCCCCCCTGTCCGGGGAACGCCCGAGGTCTCCATCCCAGCCTTTAAACAAGTCCAACCCTATGGCAAAAGACGCTTATCTTTTCGATTTGGGCATCTCCTCCCACCTTCTCCGGAGCTGAAAGAAGAAGGATTGAAGGAAGGCTCCCGAGTGGACCGTCTACACCAAAGCCAGAGGCACAGTCGTCTTGAGCCAAGCCAAGACCGAGATACAGGCAGCACCATCAGCATTACCAACACACTCTCTCTCACTGTCGTCTCCACGTTGCATCCCCTTTCTCGCATTCATTGCCCCCAAGGAATCGGCTGCTACCCACGCGCGACTGCCGTCCCTGCTAGCCCCGCGTGCTGCCTTTTTCCCAATCTTCCGCCATCCAACATTTCCGGGCGTAATCCTCCTTTTTACCCTTACACGACGGTCGGGTAGTCTCTTTTCACTTGCCCACCATATCGTATTCATCCCATCAAGAGGGATAAGGGAGGCTGCAGCGGCGGCCCGTTGTTTCGTCGAATCTTACACGCCGGGGACCTGCATGCCACCACTTGGCGCAACGAATTAAGACCCCCGAGGGAAAAGGGGAGTAAACGCGATCGAGGCGAGAAACGAAGCGAAGCCCAAACAACCCGTTCTTTTCCACCGCCCGCCGCGGGCCGGTGCCCAACATGGAGATGGAGGAGGAAAAACACAAGTTCATCATCCCGGTCCACGAAAGGCGACAACCCGGGAACGTCACCGTCGACCCCAGGCAAACACAAGACGTATCACCAATCGAGGCGCCTAGGATACAACATGTCGACAACTCGTATCCCCAGACTGCACATCTCCGTGACGTCCCGGATGACTCGCCGCCGTATCCAGAATCTCGGAGAATCAGCGCGGAGCGGTCGGTATCTCCGATAGCTCGTGTTCCAGTAGCGGCGGCTGTGGCGCCGTCGCCGGCGTCGGTACCTGATGAGGGGGGCCGTATGACGGGCTGGATGCGGAGGCTCGAGAACGCGGGACAGGTCGAAGGCCAACCACGAAAGACGATTCTTGGCCTGACCATCTTCCGGTTCTGGGTGGCCGTCGCGCTGGGCGTCACTATCGTCGGCGTAGCCATCGCCGTCGGTTTGGCGCTGGGTTTGGCTAACCGGTACGTTTGAAACCGAAGAAAAACGGGAAATTCTTCTACTCTTCTCTCTTTTCTCCAAACTTTACCTCCCCGTCCTGTCTCCCGCCCCTCCCGCTCGAAGACAGCTTCTGCGCCCTGTACGTCTCTATATTTATCCTCAGCCAGCAGCCCTGGCTGACGCGAAACGATTTTGCCTCCGTAGGCCCGAAGACACGCCCTCGGCATCGAGCAACAGTACACCGACGGCAGTGATACAGGAGCTCGGCGTGCCCTCTGCGGCCCCGATCAACCCGTACTGCGAGACCTCTTCAAACCCCAAGAACACGACGGTGACGCCGTACGACGCCTCCGGCTCGCCGATCCGCTTCAACAACGACCAAGCCATGTCGTTCGACGTGCTCTGCAACACGTTCTGGCCGCAGCGCCAGGGCCTGAACCCTGAGCTGCGCGATATCCTCGTCATGACCGTCCCGGACATGTTGACCTGCATGACGCTCTGCGCACAGTACAACCAGGGCTACAGCGACGCCGTCGGCGACGACGTGTACGTCGGAGGCGGCATCTGCGTGGGCGTCGCGCTGGTCAAGGGCATCGGGCAGTTCTGCTACCTCAAGAACGCGACGGGCATCAACGACACCACGGCCGCGGGCGGGTTCGACGTCGACTCGGCCGTGCTCACGGGGAACTGGGCGAACTTGACCTCCAACGAGCAGACGCTTGCTTTTGGAGGGAACTTGCCGGAGGTTGTGGCGAATACGACGACTGCGATTTAGTACAGCGGTCTGGATTGTAATGTGTATACGGGAGTTACGGGCGTCATCCCACGGTGTCTGGGACTTCGAATCTTTGAGCGTGGATATGATATGGATGAGCGTTGTTGTGGTGGAGCGTTTGCGATGCGAATGAAACCTTGAGTGGTTCTATTGGAGGTCGTCGAGAACGAAGGCTATGGATGCTCTGCCAGCACTTTAAAGCTGTCAGTCTGGTGCAAGGCCATGCGATGGGGGTCCGAGATGCAGCTTGTCCGTTCTTCCCGGAACATAGCAGCGCATCCGGAGTTGGTGATATACATATACGTAAGAGACATACGCAGCAGTGTGCGCAGCTGTGTGAGCAGCTGCCGGGGCATATTTAACGGCCACGGATCGAATACAACATGAAACCTGACCATATCGATTGCTACACGTTACAACGGTTGTGATTTCTAAACACAGCACCTGAAGGTGTTTTCATGACATCCGCTCGCTTCCTCATCTGCGTCGTCCATCCTTGGTATACTACCCACCTCCCAAACTGTCTCCGAGGAGATGATGACACAAAAACATTTGAGACAAGAACAAAGAGAAATGCTAACGAGAAACAACACGTCTAAATCGGAGGTCTCTTCCATTTTCTACCTCCGCTATCCGTACAATATTCACCAAGACCTCCCCAACCACACATGCAATCTGCCTGGCCGCTTCAAAGCCCAACATCTAGTTGTCGCGCCACTCCTGGCCGTTCTGGATACCGCTCGGCGCGCCGTTGACGCGCCCGTTGCTTCCAGAGGCCTTGTTCGAGTCCGAGTCAGATTCGTCGTCATCCAGGACTCGGGCAAGCTCATCGGGGTCCTGCATCTTGGCATCGGGGTCGATGACGCCCTCCTCGAGCTCCTCGTCGCGGCGGCGGTTATCCCTGTCGGTGTCGAGGACACCCTCGTCCGCACTGACGGAGATGCCGCGGGCACCCCACTTGGGCCGTCCGCCACGACGGGAATCATCGTTACCACCGCCAAGGGCCGGGGCGCTCTCCTCGTCGTCCGAGTGCATGTCGACGCGCTTGCCAAAGATGCGGTTGAGGAGCCAGCTGCGGCGCATGTCGTCGGCGTCGACGATGCCGCCGTTGCGGAGCTTGACGCGCTGGCGGGTGTAGTAGACCCAAGCGAAGTCGACGTAGAGGGCGGTCTGGACGATGCCGAAGATGACGGAGACGGGGTTCGGGGCCTTGTCGTTGATGTCAAGCTCGCGGGTGATCCAGCCGACGAGGTAGAGGCCGCGGTAGGAGCCGAGAGTGACGAGGTAGAAGGAGTCGATGACGGTGGGGACGGTGGTCTGGCGCAGGAGCAGGAGCTGAGGGAGCACGCAGACGGATTCAAGGATCTGGGAGAAGTCCCAGAGCCACTTGAGGAGAATTGTGTCAGCTGGTATTTGGATGGGGGGGTGGGAGATTGTGTGTCTACATACCACTCGGAAGCTCCAGTAGCTCTCCAGGATAAGCATAGCAAAGGGCGAGACCAGGAGCGCGCCGCCAAGGGCACCAGCGCCGACCTTCCAAGAGATCTCACGCTCTCTGGATCGTGGGTAGACCCACTGCATGATGCCGATAATGTAAAAGGAAGATGTTATGTAGAATATTTTGAATATAAAGTTCCATGCTGATTGCTCGGAAAATATGTCGAGATATCGCGTGCAGAATACGAGAGCGTACAGCCCTTGCGTGATGAGGGAGACACCTGAGGGGCGGGGCTTGTTAGCACTTGGAGAATCTCCGAGAAGTTTGCTCAGTAGACATACCCTCGGCACTCCTATTGCGATGTATCGCAAGCATCAAGATGCATTTTGAGAGGAGATGGGAGACATCTCCCAGTAGTCGGAACACCTGCCCACCCAGTCAGCGCGAATGTCCCCGAACGGCAGCTGCCCCTCCGTCGATCGGTCGACTACTCACGTTCCACGCAGTCATATTGTCGCTAGATGGGAAGGCGAGCTTCCACTAGGGTATTCGGGGTCTATCGAGACGGGCGGCGATGGGAATCTTCGGATGCAGCGGTTGCGACACACAAACAAACAGACGGGACGGGAGGGAAAAGGCGCCGGTTCCGTTTCACATCACACGGGACGGACGGCCGTTGAGCAGAACGTAGGTGAGCCGCTGGAAAAAAACGGCTGTTGCTGCTGCTTGCGTCGTTTGCAAGCTAAGCTGGCGAGAGATTCGAGGGAACGTAGCTATACGTGTTGGAGCTCAGGTAGGTTGGTCGTGGTGGGATGGATGTGGAGGGGAGAAAGCTGAAAGATGGCAGCAAGTAGTCAGGTTCCCTTTGCAGCTGGCGGATGTGCAGGAGCAATGCGCCGAGTCGCCTTTCAAACCCCCCCAAAGGCAGGTCGCAGAGCTCCAGCTGGCCTTATCAGCTCGAGCCTGAGCCTTATCCGTGCTGGGGAAAGAGGGTGACGACAGCCTGGGCCCCCAGCCACGTTGTACCACCTGCCAGCGCTGTGATTGGGCCGATTCTGCAGGGTCGCTCATGCCGGGTGCCCCCCAGTTGGGGTCGACAGCGCTAGAGCGACGCAGGCCGGCGGGTGACAGCGAAGCGGAAGCTGGGATTTTTGACTTTGATGAAGCTTCGGATGTTCTTGATATGCCTTGACAACTTTATCCTGCAGAGGCGAAAGCATTCTGTTGTTGTTTTCTCATGTGTTTAAATGTCATGGAGAACACGAGTTGTCCTCTATGAGTGACGACGTCTCCAATGTTCCCATCCTTTTTTAGACCATCTCCGCGTGGATACCTCCCACTGTGGATTCGCTGCGTGGATTGCAAAGACCATGCCATTTTGAGGAATGCGAGCTCAGAGGCGGCAGAAGAATGCCATTCTTCGATTTGAGCATCCGGGAGGCGTAGCACATCGAGTAGATAAGGTAGTCAACAAAGGCCTTGGATGTTTGAATGCTCAAAAACGTCAGGCACAAAACCAGCTGTGTCATCCCTAGCTTCAGTGCACTCCACAACAACAACAAACTATCGTCTCAATCTCGTACGTGCCTCTCCAAAAGTGTTTCGCAGGGTCATTAAAATAGGTCCCTCAAATGCCTGACGCGCGGCTGGCCTACCTGGAACATTTGCATCGCAACATGCATCGTCATCCACTGGTGTTGCCTGCATGGCACGTCAACAGGCAGCAGCAGCAGTACAACTTTCTGTGAAAAGGCTGAATCTTAGCAGTCTCATGTCTCAGTCTTTGAAGAATCTCCACAGGATTGCAAGATGCCGCCTTGATCGGTACAGAAATGTGCTGGCATAATTGAGGCTACGACATTGAAGGTTCGCTGAAGATCGGACGAGCGCTTGCAGCTACAGAGTTGGAGATCGCCGTTACCGCGGGCGTGGTACGCCTACATAGCGGCATCTAGCATGATTGGAGTTGTATTGCAGAGTTGTCATCGACGGCTCGGCGCTTCTAGTGGGTACCGGCCGCTTTGCCGGCCGACCTGCGCTAACAGAGTCCGTCTTGTCCTTCCCGCCTTCCCCCGGGGCCGGACCGATCTTGGCGACTAGCGGTTGCGATGAAGATTTGTGAGTTGAAGAGTGCAAGATGAGAATCCTGGCAACGCTTCGGTAACTCAGCGAGCTTCTTATACTAAGAAATCCATAATCGTGGTAGGCGTACTTGTTGTAGCAGCTACAGCCTGCATATGCACTTACTTTGGTACGACCAAAGCAAGGGTCAACTCCAGGGCCTCCAGGATGGGCTCGGGGTGAAGCATTGGATTCCTACGAAAGTAAAGAAAAAAAAAGACCATTAGTGTCGCAGGATAGAGCTGATTCTGTAGCGAATCCCCCAAGAAGTTTGTCTAAGACGTGTTGATACCTTCAAACAAGGAATCGCTAGATTTGCAGGGGAATTGCTTTCCTTCAGCTAGTACGCTGCAATACTTTACTGAATTGATGTCTTTGATCAAGTTTATTCCTGGCAATTTAGTGCCTTTTAGTTTGCACCTTTTTGTATGCAATGTGTCGCCCAGGAAAAAGCAGCTCTGGTCTCACAACATCCCGCCCTCCTTTTTAATTCTTGATTTCACTCTACACTTCAACAACACCATAATCTCGACCATCATCTTCACGCACTTCAGCATGGCTACCACAGACAGACGTCTCGACTCTGCCGCGGACTTTGTTATCAGTTGCGGAACCGTGACGGTCGACGTCGAGAAAAAGAAAGTTCTCGTCATCCGTTGCCGCAACTCGGACGAACACATGCTGCCCAAGGGTCGCAAAGACCTCAATGAAACCCTCGAGGACGCGGCCAAGCGGGAGACCTACGAGGAGACCGGCGTAAGAGTGAATCTTCTGCCAGTCAACATACCAACGCGAGCCACAACACCATCCTCAATAGCCCCCAACGATCGCCCGACCCATGTCACAGAGCCCATCGCCGTTGCTCAGCGCGTCTCAGACGGAGTTCTCAAGATTATATTCTGGTTCGTCGCGGCCGCCGATTCTACCATTTCGCCTGAGGAGGGAACGCAGCAGGAGGATGAAGATTTCGAGGTTAGCTGGGTGGACATTGAGGAAGTCGGTGACCGCCTTTCCTTTGCTGATGATCAACGCATCGCTAGGGAGGCCTGTGCTGCGGTTTTTGGACTTGGATGAGTGGATTAGAACAGAGACGCAGGGCTGGGCTTGATTCCATGGATGTGCTTGAGTTCTCATCAATCAGCCCCGATGGTTCGCATCTTCACACCCTTGCCGACTCCGGAAACCACGACACCATCCCATCGGAAGACGGCCGAATTCAAACCTTGACTGGCCCGAACTTCATCTCACACCGGCCGAGAACCCGGAGCGAGCATAACACCGTCCCTCTGGAGCCTCCAACCGTCAAATTAGCACGGCAACACCGCCGCACGCAGCCACAGGCTCACAGCAAAAACCACGGCGGAAGAGTCGTCAGCATCGGGATGTGGGCGGGCCAACCCACCGCAGCCGTCAATCTCACCCCAAAATAAGCAATGGAAATATCCGCATCTACTATGTAAGGTGGTGGTCGTCCTCCCGCACTAAACATATCGCGGGCGGTCCCTTGTCGGGGGACGGGCAGACAGAAGGCAGAAAGCGGGACTGACGGCAGTGCTAAAGTGCTCTTAGCACCGCGGGATAATGACGCGGCCCAGCCGACGACGACGACGACGCCAATTCCAGTGTCCCAGGCGGGGACGACGGCACAACCCGCCCCACTAAAAGCCCGCTGGCTGTTGGTCGCAATTGCCGTCCTGGCCGTTTGTGTTGGGGCGTGTGCAACGCAAAAATGGTAATGGTCACTCAATGGAAAGAAAGCTTCCATGCCCGCGGCCTCCTAAGCTTGTTCACTCGTTGATCGCGGCAGCAGCAGCAGCAGCCAGCACCTCCCTTGGTAGCAATGCCACTTTCGACAAGGCAGTGGGCCGTGGTCGATTAGGTGTGTTTCCCCCGGGAAAGCGGGCGAGCTAATGGGCTCTGGTGGTAAGGCGTCTTACGCAGCCCTGGCATCATTTCCACGTTTGTTTTCCTTCTCGTTCGTTCGCGGGGGCCCTGGCCTGACACGCCGCCGCCCCGTTGGCCCCCCTCCCCTCTCTGACCCGGGAAGATGCATTGGTTCCTTCGGGGGCTTGTTGGTACCAGCTAGTGCGGCGTACACGCACATCAGCGGCTACGAGGGTGGATGGCGTTGGGTTGGGAGGGGATATAGATACCTCGATGTGCCCCCCTCACTGGCATCAAGGCATCCTTTTGTGGTTCTTTTGTATTGTACTGTTCTTGTTCAGCTGTAGATCCAACACATCTGCTTTTTTTTCTATTACACCAATTCTTCTTTGTGTGTTGGTGAACAAGAAGATCCCAATCTCACTCCCGAGCTTCCGTGCCGCAGGAAACTGGGGGCCGAATTTGCCGTGTTTCTTTCTTACGACAGCCGATGACGTTGGGCCCTGCCCGCGCCTCGAGGACATAAAACAAGCCAGCGAGTTCCGACGAAAAAGGGGCGCTTACCCTGCGAATTTTTCTTCTCGAAGAATAGTTCTAGGTTTCTGGAGGATTTGAGTTCAGGAAAGGGAAGAAAAAGAACAGTCGAGACGGTCGGTGAAAATGCATTTGGGACGCCTCTTTATGACGATCGGCCTCGGCGCCGCACTGGTCCAAGCCACCCCGATCCAGGACCAGATCTCAAAGGCAACGGCTGCCACACCGCGCTCCGCGTCTCCGGATCAGCCCGCCAAGCATTTCCACGAAGCCGAGTAAGTGATTGCTTTTCCGAAACTTGATAGTAAAAAAAATCCATGACTAACCCCCGATCACAGCTTCTCAGAGCACTACGACCCGCGCTTCGCCTCGGCGCCGCTCAACGAGACGGCCCAGCGCGCCGCCGTCAAGGTCCTGGTCCAGACCTACCTCTCCACCGTCCGCGACCTGGGCGTGCAGACCTGGCTCTCGCACAACGCGCTGCTGGGCTGGTGGTGGAACAAGCAGGTCCTGCCCTGGGACGCCCAGCCCACGGTGCAGCTGTCCGAGAACGGCATCCGCTTCCTGGCCGCCTACTACAACATGACCACCTGGTACTACAAGTACCCCGGCGTCCCCGGCGGCCGCGAGTTCCAGCTCGAGGTCAACCCCAACTACGTCCACGGCGCCGTCGACGACGAGGCCGCCAACACCATCGACGCGCGCTGGATCGACATGGAGAACGGCCTGTTCATCGACATCATGGCCGTGCGGTACGTCAAGGACCACCCCGAGGGCGAGAACGTGCTGGCGAGCAAGGACGGCCACGAGTTCAGGGATACGTACCTGTATCCGCTGCTCGAGACGACGTTCGAGGGCGTGAAGACGAAGATTCCGTATCAGTACAAGAGCATGCTGGTGGCCGAGTACGGGGAGGATGTTTTGATCAACAAGGAGATCAAGAAGTGAGTTTCAAATCTGGCAAGACCGGGTGAGCAAATCGCTGACAGCTTCCACAGCCACAAGTTCGTTGACAACGACATGGAGTGGGTTCCGAATGAAGAGCTCTAAGGACCACGGTGGAGTTTGATTCACGTATTTTCGGAGAAGATATTTGGGCGTTCGGTTATTATTGTCTCGATGAACAGTTCGCTACTTTCATGTACGGCGTTAGGGAATACCCAGGAATCTGACTAGCAAAACAAACACACGCGCACATAGCGTATTTCCATCACCACGAATCTCTTCCGCTGTTCACACCTGGCAGGCCATTCGCTTCAATGCGCGCAGACAGTAGGGCCTCCTGCTTACAGTCTTTCCATCTGCTGCACAATCCGGTGCTTCTCTTTCCCTCATTTGACTCCGAAAAGTGGCTCCCCCAGCAGCGTCTTCGCAGTCAGGGAAACATCAGCCATGTGCATGACCAGGGGGCATCTGACTCCACCCTCACAGACGTGCCGTGTGCCTCTACACATCTTCTCGACTCTGTTCGCTACCACTGATATCGAAAGGTTTCGAAGTTTTGCCGGAGGCCAAAACGAGTGTTTGTGGAGAGCAGCGAAGTAGTCGCCAACACGAGAAGAAGGAGTGCAAAGGACGGGCAACAAGGCGCCAGAGTTGCTGCAGAGGTTGCAATATCTGGCCACAGGGGGATGTTGTTCACCGCAATTGAGACAAACTTGTTGAGCTGTGCTGTATGTCTGTTGATTAGGGTAAAGAGGGCCGTCGCTCAGCATGTCGACTAGGTTACCGAACACGTACGTGCCTGGCTTGAACATGCAGGTCCGCTAAAATATTGATCAGTGATCCAAGACGGCCATTGCAGGGAGAAAGTGAACTCAAGAGTTTTGTACCAGCAAATCGGTTTCCTAGACGACTGAACTTCGGCCATACCCGAAGGAATGACTGAGGGAGCTTAAATGCCGCGAGCTTTCGAAACTTCGTGTTGACAACCTGGTGCTGTCCATGGTATATATGTTGTATATATCATTTGTCGTCTGTCATCTGTGTCGTCTGTGTTGTCCGTCGTCTATGTCATTTATTATCTGCATTACTCCTATCGTCTATATATCTCCTGTTCTCTTTCTGGTTCTTCGTCCTCTCACCCGTCTAGTTATAGTTACTGCCGTCTCTTTTCTCCTTGTTCTGGTCATGTCTGTCTTTTGCCGCGTCTGCTGTCTGCCGCGTCTGTTGTTTGCCGCGACTGTTGTCTGCCGCGTCTGTTGTCTGCCGTGTCTGTTGTCTGCCGTGTCTATCGTATGCCATCTCTGTTAATCGTTGTCTCTGTCGTCGTCTCTGTCTTCGTCTGTCGTCTTTCCCTTTATGGAAATGACACCATATCGCCTTCCTTCTGTTGATCTATTGATGCCCTTCCGTCTATATAAACCCACCCCTCTGGCCTACCTAGCCGTGCCACAACCTTCCCACCTGCACCACAACGAGATGGCCGACGACTCGGATGCTCGCCGTGAGCCAGGTGCCAACATGTGCGAGGAAACGATAGTTGAGCTCCACAGCCAGTGGGATGCCGTTCTCGTTGTCACCAAAGGCAACACTATTCGCAAGTTCCGTGTATGCTCGATGGTACTCAGCGCCGCTTCCCCGTACTTCGACACCCTCTTGGTCGTTCCTACCTTCTCAGAGGCTATCAAAGTCCAGAATGGCCAGCGCCCCGACATACACTTGGAGGAGAACCACTACCCAGATGCCATGGAGGTAATGCTAAGCATTCTTCACTACCGGATGCGGCGCCAGTGGGACATGGTGACCCCCAAAGAGCTCGCAACCATCGCCATATGCGCTGACCAGTATCGCTGCGTCGAGGCCCTCAAGGCCCAGATCGGACAGTGGCTCGTTGGGCAGCCGAAGTCCAACAAGGCCGACCCCGACGAGATTGGGTACTTGTTGGTAGCTCTACAACGATTCGAGCACCCAGAAGAGTTCTCGAGAACGTTGGTGGCTGCTGTCATGAACATCCCTTTCTCCTTCGACTTTGGATCCTGGGCTGCTGACCCAATTATTTCCGAATTGGACGAGGACCTGAGAGGTAAGCAATCATCTCACAAGTCAGATTTTTCCACATAACCCTGACAGCTCAAAAGCGCGCATCCGGAAGAATATGGAAAAGGTCAAAGCGACACTGACCAAATTCATGTATTCTGCGATTACGGAACTCACCTTCAATGAGCAAGTGAGCATGATACAGCGATGCAACACATGCGCCACGGCGATTCGCCTAGCCTGCGCCAGGCCCGACTGCCCATCGAAGACGCGATGTTACTCTGGTGAACGAGTCAAGGAATTTCTCAAGATGCTCCATAATAACTCTCTTTGGCCACCGCAAGAAGCAATAGAGAAATGCACCATCAGGAAGCTTAGCTCGCGCCTCCGCAACCTGCAGAAGACCGACGTCCACAGCTGCGATGCCGGCAGAGGGTGCGAACTTAGACGAATTATGGACTTATTGGAGGCAGAGGCGACGACTGTTATCGAGGGGGCCCAGTCAGGCTTGGAGATGACAGCGAAAACGACGGCGGAGACGGCGGACGACGCCCAGGACATGTAAGGACAGGGAAGGGGGGTGAGTTGTGCATCGAACGGACCCCAGGGATTTACATCCGGGAACTGACATTGGGAGTCTGGAGTTTCCTCTTCTTTTCTCAGAATATCTGTTAGCAATAAAGCCTTTCTTGTCGTTCCCTCGTCGTCCCTCGTCGTTCCCTCGTCGTCCCTCGTCGTCCCTCGTTGTCTCGCGGTGTCACTATGACCTCTATTCATTGTCTACATCGTGCCTGTTGTCGATATCGAGCATCGCCTCTGTTATCTCTACTGGATATCATTGCCGTCATCCCACTTCTATTGCCCCTACTAGGTATCATCCACATTGCTAACATTGTGGTTATTTTCACAACCTTTAGGTTATTTATTAACTAACAGCAAATGTAGATTCTCAGCTAGTGGCCTAGAAAACCGCGGGTAGACAGACTCAAAAATCCGTTTAATGCACAGATTCATGAATACCCCATTTCAAGAACTTGACAGTGTACTAAATGAATTTCTGCGAGCGAAGCAAAGACTCATGGGTAGCGCCTCCCATGGAGTTGGGCCGTACACAGCTTCTCTTTAGGGATGGCCATATGGGTTTCGATCGAGGCCATTCATGATTGAAATGCTTTTGTAACACCGAACATATTTCCATCCACATGCTATCAAATAGTTTGTATGTTCAATACAACGAGCACTCCTACTCCCTCCCTCCTCAATTTTACTCACAGTTTCAACCAACAACCCACTACAACTTTCAAATACCACTACTTCCTGAACCATTTCTACGAAAGGAGATTCGGACGTCCGCTTGCTCCTTGTATATCTACGTGGTTGAAGCCTCACCTCTACAACTTAGCCAGGGCAGAGCTTCCCGATCATGGGCAGATTGACCGTCTTGTCTTGGCAGCCGTGGATCTCGAAGCATCCCAAGAGTTCATGCAGCTTTGGGACGAGGGCATACGCAATTTGACCATCAACGACGTCGAGTTGTGGGAGCAGGACACGTGGATACAGAGGCTACCGAGCGACATCCGACAGATTATGGCCGACTAGATCAGGTTTGGCGTTTATGCCATCCACTCCGACATTACAACGCTCTAAGGTCCCCTGCAGGAGGACGACCAGGTGTAAAGAGCACGCACTTTCTGCTGCAGGGCCTGCGGGCGCAGGCTTGAGCAGCAGCGGAACGACGAGGAGCGCCGAGCTCTCTGCGACAGCGACAGGGTCAAGCGGGAGATGTGCACCGAGCCGGATCGCGTGAGCGAGTACATTGAGCTATCCCAGAGCCGCGGCCTGTGAAAAGTTGCCCACATGGCCGATGGAGTTACCATGGATGGGCTCTCTTGCGCGATACATGCAATGATCGATGAGGAGTTGGCTCATAAGTGCATGTGTTGCGCGAAGTGCCACTTGATGCTCCAGCTGGAAGAGTTGCGTGAGGGAATCGATGACAATTGGAGAATATTCCCAAGTTGGAGTTGGAGCATTACGCTCCTTGAGCTCTTTGAGATGGTGCAAATAGCACAAACTGCTGCGCGAGTCCTACAGTTGTATACAGAGAAATTGAAGTTGGAACAATGATGTTTCTGGAAAGGCCCACAAGGTCAAATCGTCGGAGGCTCTTCAGGACATCAGATGAAGTTGACGACGCACGGACCATATACTAGGGTGACAGGGATCTTCAGCGTAAGGGGAGGCGCGCGTCACGCCTGGCCAAAGTGCACGACGCGCCCCTCCACCTGCCTCATGTAGACCCCCTCTGGCTTGAAGTTCAAGCTTTCAATCCAAACATCACAACCCTGACTTAACGTCGGACTCGTCTCTGATGAGTAGTCTTCTACTCCCGATCCATTGTATCTGCGCCCAAGCGCTTTAATCGCAACCCCAATCCTCCACCATGACGAGTAAGACCTTGAACACGTGAATCGCCCCGCCGGCGTTGCTAACATCAAACAGCTCGAGCGGAACGCATGCAACAGCGCATGCGCGGTGCGGGGTGAGTTTTGCCTTCGATATCGCTGCCGGGAGACCTGACTGACAATTCAAAGACATGGCCAAGTTGAGGATGTCTCATTTCAATTGGACTTTGGCGACGACCTTACGAGCGAAATCGATACCCAGACGAGCCCGGAGCAGCCGCCACCCCGAACAACGCCGACCCCGAACACATCTGCGAAGCGAAGGAAACTGGACACCGATGCCGCGCGATCTCTCCTGCCTGCACCGGCCGGTATCAGTCAAGCGCGACAGTCACCCGGCAAACCAGAAACCCAAGAATTGGAGGAGGGGTCGTCGATAGAATCTGCGCAGCCCGCAGCGGAGCTGCCAAACACAAGTCCGACTACAATCATAGAGGAGGAAGACCCGGACACTGTCGAGTCTTTGCCGCCCCCAAGGCCGGTCATACCCGCGCCACCTATCTCGCCCGTGAACCGGAGGGCCGCAGCGGCCAATACCGAAGTCGAGGAGAGTCCTGCCGATGCACCAGGGAGCGGCCGACGCCGTAAGATCACGAGCAGTGCTTTGGCTTCGAGCGCCAGATTACAGGATGCTTTATCTCCCGGAGATAACGAAACCGAGACGGTACCCATTTCATCACCTCTCGTCAGCAAAGTTCGAAGGACCACGATCGGTACGCGTAGGTCGACAAGCAGCCGCGGGAGCCGCAACTCTGGTGCATCTGTGGCTGAAGATGTCGACGAGTTATCACCTGATGCTGCCGGAAAGTCTGGTGGAAGGACTCTGTCTCCTGAATTATCATCACGGCACGAAACACAAGCAGAAGAATCCGTGGCACACTCCGATGAGCCGACAGAAGAGCCGCAACCCGAGCCTGAGCCGGAGACTGAGCTACATTCGGAGCCAGAACCTGAACCCGAGCCGGAATCGCTAGCAGAGGAACAGGAGCCGAGTCAGGATCCAGATGAGAGTGTGGCTGAAGAGGTGGACGCGAACGAGGCGGCACAACGATTGGGGCGCAAGCGGCCCCGCAGAAGCCCAAGAGGGCCGTCTGCCGAGCAAGACTCTACTCTTGTAGAGGAGGATAACGAAGACCCCCTGCCCAAGAGGCGGAAGAAACAGACCCATGCCAGTCCGGCAAAACAGAGACAAGGAAGGCCAAAGGCAGCTTCGAAAACCAAGAGTCCGCCCAAAGCCGCCCCCAAAGGGAGGAAGAAGAGAGGTTCAGATGCGCCAGGAGGTGACGAGACTGTTGCAATTCCAGTACAACGGTTTACGACGAAGAAGACTCAACCTGAAGGCGACGATGGCGACGCAGACATTCTCAATTCCGATATCCCCTTCACCAGCCGTGGCGGAGTAAACACTGTGGATGTGTTGACCACCATGTGTGAAGAGGTCCTCGGGACGAGTCTGGAAACCCTTAAGGAGGGCATGCGCAATGCAGAGGACGCAGCCACAAAGAAAGAGCGCAGAGTGCAGATGCGAGCTCTGGAAGCTTACCAAGAAGAGTTGCGCAATCGGTTTCTCCAACACGTGGGTTATGATCTCCATGGTGTGGTTGCCACAGCTGACCCGTTCTAGACTATTCTCCTCGACACACTCCACAACTTGCGCAAGCGGGTACGCAGTGTCCAAAAGGAGAGAATCACCCTTCGGGACGAAATCATGCGCATCCGTGCCGAACGGGACCAGGTGGCTGTCCGGAAGGATTCCGTCAGAATTAAGCACGACAAGGTCAAAGAGGAAGCTCTGGTCAGCACCCCCTCTCCTCCACGAAGCGCAAGCTATCTCTCAGCCTTACAGTTGACTAACGGGCGTCCCACAGAACCAATTGAGCTTATCTTCGCAGATGCATGACATCGACCTTGCGGTAGAGCGAGGTCGTGCGGCGCCTGAGCTCGGCCCAGCCGAGAAGAAGACGGCGGAATTGGCGAACCTCGAGATACTGATATCGAGGATTACAGACCAGGCCTGTACACAGAGCGACACAGGGGGGTCGCTGAAGCAGATCAAAGACTTCAATGCATTCCTAGAACGCGCCGCGGTGGCGTTGGAGGGCAGATAGGGAAGACGTGGGGAAGAGGCAGTGGGAACGGGCCTCAGCCCACGTCATGTCCGATGTTGACGATGCTTGAGGGTGTTCATGTAGGTACGGTTGCTTTGGTGTTGGGGGTTGTTTTGACGGGTGGTTTTGGCCAGGGAAACCCAGGGCAGTCGGCATTCGGCTCGCTCAATTAGTGACGACCAGAAGACTTAGGACCAGGAATGTTGCCGCCTGCGCTCATTGCGATTGACAGCGCTCTGTGGTGCGAACCTTATTTTACCCCGTGTGGCTTGCAACCCGCCCCCAAAAGAGGGAAAAGTAGCCAGATTAAAGACCGTGAGCACAAATTGAAATGCAACGCCGCTCTTTCGTGCTGGCCGAATTGCAAGTTGCAACAACACAACTGCAAAGGGCTGAGTCGCAGGCTCGCTCTGGACCCTCTCGACCTTCCGAATTCTGAAAGATGCCCTCTATTTTTGTCTGGATGGGCCGCATTCTGCATGGTTCTCTTTTGACGTCACTAGCCTCATTCGAGGCGCAGTTCCACCTTTCGGCTGTTGCCCTTTAATTTTTTCGTCCCAATTTCCCTGACAACTGAGTCGGGGTGGCCGTGTGTGTTGTGTCATGGGAAGTGGAAGGTCAAGGCAAGGTGAGCAGAAGGTGGGAAAAACAGCTCTTTCACAGCGTGGTCCCAGGCCCCACTCTCCGCATGTGGCGGTCGCCGGCATCTTCCAGCATGTGCTGTCGTTATTACTCTTTTTCTCATAGTGTATTGTTCCCGCCCGCAGCGAGCTGCGCGTCGTCTCGTGTCATGGCCCACGACTGGGTGATGTACCTTTCTGCTCCCACCTACCAGCGCAGCTCTGGCTATCTTAACTCTCATCCGGAAGTGCGGCACTTGAAGCTCGACGGGCCCATGGGTCCGTCATCAAAGTTCCCTCCCCAACCCACCACACAAGGCGAAGCCGCCTTACACGCCCCCTTCGCCGTCTTCCCACCCTGAACCCTGACTGGCTGCAACGACGGGAAAACTGGATTCTTGCTCTGGGATGTCGGGTGATGATTGGCGCCGGTGATGTTCCCTGGTTTGCCGTTTTACTTCCGATGAAGGGGGCTTACCGCAGGACCTTAGCAAGTTGCCGCGGGTGGTTGGTGGAGGGGATGCGATGAGGGGAGAAGAAGGGGGGGCGTGGATGAGGCAGGACAGGAGGCAATGTGTTAGGGACCCTCGGCCACCGATAGCTTTTACCTGCTTCAGCTGAGCCATGGAGCCAGGGGGAAGGGGGGTGTTGATGGAGAACATGGCACGGGGAGAGAGGTCGGCTTGTTGTTGGTGTGTGCTGTGTGCCTTGTGAAGGATGTGTGAGTCGAGTACATAAAGACGCGGGACCAGACTGTCTTCCCTCCTATTCCATTCTCTCGTTGCTTAACACAACTACCACTCTCTCGATACCACCCACAAGCTTCGCATACCACTCAACGCTACACCTCTTCAACCCAAAAACTCCATCTTAAAAATGCCCGCCCCCGAGGTTCCCCAGCAGCAGGCCCCCATGGAGGTCCCCTCTGAGAACGGCATCGTCTCTCAGCAGCCCGTAAGTCCCAGATCTGAGGATCGTTCAAAAGACCTAATGCTGACCTGGCAATGAACAGTCCGCCGAGCCCCAGCCCGAGATGTCCCTCCGTGGTGGTGAGGAGGCCGGATGCGAGATCTGCTGCGGCCTCTGCGGCTGCGAGGAGTCTTGCTGCTAGACGAGTTCATGATTTCATACAACGACGATGACCGATTGAGAGGGGAGCGGCAATGATTTGAGACAAACACGATTACCCCATTTTACCATCTTGTCTCATGGTCGATCTCTCCCCGTGGCGTTTGGCGAATGCTCCCTAACGGAGTATGAATGATTTATGGGCTATATAATGTAACCATCAAAAAAATTGAACATATATCCAAACATTCGAAAGATTTCCATACTGCCAAGCTTGTTCCTACAAGCCGATTGTGGTCAAAATGTCTTGGGTCTGAAGCGAGATTCCAGCGAAGCGGCTGTCCCTGGGCTGCCAAGTGTGTGCCAAGAGATCTACCCGCAAAGCTTGGCGTGCAGTGGCCTCTCGGCGCCGGGAGGGCTGAGTGGTGCAGAACACTTGACGTGCCCAGAAGTTCTGGGCTTTTCGGGGGAGGCAAGGCATCGTGCTAGCCGCTGGTAGTAGGGAGGCCAACCGCAACTGGTTGATCAACTCGTCCTGGGTTAGCTTGTCCCCTTGGTCGCGGCACCCTGTCATCTCCTGCATCATTCTCCGACCAGACAAGACAGACCGCTCTTCGTTTAATCGTCGTCATCGGGTCCCCGGCGGTGCGGTCAGACTTTTGGCCTCCTGCTCGCCCGTCAAGTTACGGGAAAGAAGCTGTTTAGAGTTTCCGTTGTCGCTTCCGTCGTGCCGCGCCTCTTCATGCGACCTTTTCCTCCCCTTCTTCTTCATTTCGTCTCATCCCCTGCTTGTTTGCAACCTTTCAGCTCGTGAGAGCGAGGTATTTTCTTTCCCGTTCTTCCCCTGGCTTCCGGGCCCTGGTTGGCTGCTTGGTCTTGCAAATTGGACGAATACACCGGGGAGAAAAGGATGCGTTCCGCAAACCCGCGCGAAAGTTGAGCGAAACGCGAACTCTTACCTTATTCGTACACAGAGGCGGCTTATTCAACCCCCTTTCCGTACAGTTAATTACTCAGTACGTCCTTGTTAGGTGTGCAATTGCCGTGACGTGGTGGTGATACAGTGACACTTCGGACCGGGAGCTGAATCCCTGACGCTGAGCTTTTTTCTCTTCCATTTCTTCGGATTGAGATTCTGAGTTTCCCTGCTCTCTGGGGCGGGAGGCGGTTGAGATGGGATGATTTGGGGGGGTTGAGTTGGAACTTGGCGGCGCAGTCCCTGCTGAGGGAATTACAGCGGGGCGTTCTGGCCTGTTCGCCATGTTTCGTTCTCGGGTGTGTGCGAGGTTGATGAAGTCACATTACGAAATGCCACAGAGCCGATCACGATCGGTGTAGTTGTGGTAGATATTCGGTCTGATGTCAACCGCAAACGTCAAATGATGGGTAACTGAATGATGCGAACGAGAGGCTTGCAGACTCGTGAGATTGGGAGATCGTAGCCTCCAAGAGGGGCTTCTTTTGTGCATTTGTAGATGCTCTGCTAGTAGTACAACGTGAAATCTATAGTCAACAAAGCAAACATCCATCGTGAGGTTGAGCGACGGGGTTACGGTCCGAGTTGACAATCGCTTTTGTACAATTACAACACACGCCAGCCTCTTCCATGGCCCATGGCAAGTAACATCCTGCACCGGTCTTGAGGACATCATTTGCCTCCGAATGCTCCCGTAATGCGGTCCATGACAGTCGCCTTGCCCTCCGCCTTGCGCTGCTGCTTCTCCTTCTCCTGCTCGTCCCACAGCTTCTGCACGTTCTTGGCGACCTCCGCCTTGGCCTGCAGATCCGCCCGCAGCGCCGCCTCCTCGACCGCGCGCTCCTCTTCTGGCAGCTGCTCCAGCTTCTCCTTCCACGATTTCTCGAGGTCCGGCCGGGGCTGTATGGCAGGCGCCGCCTTGACGGCGGCGGGTATTGAGAGGTCGAACTTGGGCACCGGCAGGCCTTCCTGCTTGGCCGCCTCGATGGCCTTTTCTTGCTCGACCATGCGCTGGTACAGCTTGTCGGCGTGCATCTGGATGTCTTCTTCGACCTGTGCCGGGCGGTTGTAGACGGATTGGTAGCCCAGGGCTTTGAGGAATCTCTGTGTGCGTGAGAGGAGTGTTAGAATGATCTGAGTAATTTGTCTCTTGTCGTCGCGACGGTCGGACAGCAGGAAGACAACGTACCGTCTGCATGGTATAGCACTTCTCGAAGCGCTGCACCTGGTGCCTGCACATCTGCATCCTGTCCTCCCAGGAGCCGCTCTTCATGCAGTTCACCCACTCCTCCTGCTGCAGCGCGCAGTTCTCCAGCGCCGCCCGGCCGATGTTGTGCTTGCGCTCCTTGTACCCGTCCAGCACGTCCATCAGCTTCTCGTGGTCCGTCTTGCTCTCGGCCTCGATCTCGGCGTACGGCCGGTACGTCTTCCACAGGTGCGCGTACCGTCCATCCTGGAAGAGGCTCTCCTTGGGCACTTTTGGTCTTGCGTCCGTTGTTGCGTCGGCACCGTTTTGTTGTGATGTTTGTGATGTTGTTGCTGCTGCTGCTTCTACTGCTGCTGCTGCTGCTTTTGTTGCCGCGGCGGCCGCTGCCTGTTCCGCTTCTTGGATCTGTTGCTGGATCTTGACGGGGGATTCGCGCTCGAGGAATTCGCGGAGCTTGGGGTCCAGGGACTTGAGGGGGTCTGAGGTGGTGGTGCTGGAGCCGAACCAGCCGTCGAACCAGCCCATTTTGAATGAGGGCCTCTGAGACAAGGAATATGTCGAGGAGAGAGGGGGCGGAAGAGGAGGGGTATCTTGGGGAGCTTCGGAGGGGAGAGGGGTGTCGCAAACTGAAGCTCTTCGAGAATTTCCAGGCGGGATTTGGTGATCCAATCAGATGCTCAGAAAGACACGAATGGAAGGTGTCAATTGAAGGCGACGCACTGTACGAAGCACTGTATTGTGAGCTTAATTATATCGAATTCTATTTGCCGAGCTACCGCCATGGCGCTGCTAGAAGCTGATAGCAGTTTTATCATCTCATGGGATTTCTTGGAGTGAAAGCCAGGCCAACATCACAACATCCGGGGATCATTTTGGTTTGGGAAGTATTGGTGTGCATAAGGTTACTCCTAATCGTGTACCGCTGTTGGTCTCATCCGCCACTATCAGGATTTCTGCTGTTGACGTTGGGTAAACGGGGACCAGGACAGATGAACCAGACGCCGATCATTAGCAACTCAAACATCACGTCACAAAGGCCACGGACAAGACAGCTGTACTTCCAATCCCTAATCATTTTTCGTTCATTCGACCTGAGGCACATCGTAGTTTTCCGTTCCCGCAAAAATCACAAGCCCATCGTGTGCCCGGGTCACCCAGAGAAACATAACCTCTAGTTCACGACCACGTAGCTGTTTGGCTGATCGAATTCATTTTGGTCTTGATTCTGCATCTATAACACAATCATTGTGGATGCAGTTTTCCCTGATGACCTCCCATCCGGTATGAAATGAATAACCCACACCGCAGTCACGCCGTAAATGCCAATGAGCCGATTTAGAACTTGGAGAACTTCTTGACAGCCTTGCCGGTGCGGGGAAGGACACGCAGGACGTTGAAGCGGACCTGGTGGCCATGTTAGCAACCATATTTCATACCATTTCGTTGTCTCCGAGAGATCGTGGGGGGAGGTCGCAACATACAGTCTTGGACAGAGGTCTGCACTGGCCAACGGTGACCTGGTCACCCTCCTCGACACGGAAAGCGGGGGAAACGTGGGCAGCGAGGTTCTTGTGGCGCTTCTCGTAACGGGCGTACTTGGGGATGAAGTGGAGGTACTCGCGGCGGATGATGAGGGTGCGGTGCATCTTGGTGGAAACGACAGTGCCGGTCAAGATACGGCCACGGATGGAGACCTGGCCGGTGAAGGGGCACTTCTTGTCTGTGAGACGCGCCAACGTTAGCAATCGTGTTTCTGGTGGTGTTGTGTGTCCATATGTTCCAGCGCGCGGCATCGGTGTCGGTGTCTCCAATTCTGAATTCCTCCTCTTCCCCTCGAGTGCCAAAACTCT
Organism: Colletotrichum sp. SAR11_59; assembly: GCA_025328345.1. Lineage (NCBI taxonomy): Eukaryota > Fungi > Ascomycota > Sordariomycetes > Glomerellales > Glomerellaceae > Colletotrichum > Colletotrichum sp. SAR11_59. The sequence continues at coordinate 10,799 of JAKMXC010000618.1, read as the reverse complement.
TTTTCGATGTTCTCGAGTGTCGCGAAATCCCATGTCGAAAATTTCCGTTTGCCGTGTCGCGTGCGCCAACATTCCCACCACATCATTCGCAGTCGGTGCTCGCAAACGTACCGATGTAGCTGCCATCAATGGCAGTCTTGGGGGTGCGGAAACCCAGGCCGACGTCCTTGTACCATCTGCGGCCGCTCTTGCCAGGGCGAGCAGACTTCGCCTTGACCTTCTGGTTGAGGAAGATACCCTTCTGCTTCTGGAAAGCCCTCTCGGACTGGACGGTCAACTCGGTAGCCATCTTGACGTCGTGATGCGGTCGCGGGTCGACTGGGCGGGTGGGTGCTGTTTGGGTTAGAAGTCGAGGTGCTGAACCTTGCGATTTTTTTGGTCAGACTCAAAGTCGGATTGGATTGGCACGCACGAGCAAACTGATTAGGGCTTGCAACTGTGGGCTGTGGGTGTGGCTCCTTACCTTTTTTTTTTTTCGGGAAGCGAGGGCGGTGTGTGGCTGGTGCCTGCTGTCCAGCCACGGCGAGCTGTGACCTGCCAAAGAGTGGGGCGCAGAGGAAGAATCGACGTCCCGAGGCGGCGACAGCCGACACCACAGCAACCACAGGCCCCCGAACGCGGTCTGTTGACATCATTCCTCAGCAGCCAATGAGAGGCCCGGTCAGAAGTAAACACCGACCCATGCAGCCCACCACCCGTGCTTGGGGTGTGTTAGGGGACTTTGAGGAACTTGGACATTCACGCCACCAACAATCGCGTTGCTCTTTAAGACGTGACATGTGCACGTCTGGCCCTCCCACTTGAAGCCTCACAGCCAAATCGCCACACTGATATTCAAGATGGCTTCATTCGGCGACGCGACCATGCCTTCCACGCGGCGGACGCGCAAGTCCATCGGCGCACCGATGACATCGAGGAAGGGAACCGACAAGGAGAATGCGACCATCGACGTCGGCACCACACTTGCAGAGAGTCGTAAGAAGTCGCGAAGCAAGAGCATTGGCCCCGGCGGCCTAGACGCCCTCAAAAATGCAAATGGCAACCGCAGAGCAGTGAGAATGCTCGTGTTTTGGTCTTGTGCACGCCCGGCTAACGTTCGCAGTCCCTCGCCGTGCCGTCACGGCCCCCGCCGCGATCGATTTTGAAGCCCACGATGCCGCTTCTGCCCGAGATCCCACCACACCGCAAGCGCAACGCAGACCTTATCGACCTGGGACCGCCCCGGGCCAGCACCCCCACGAACACATCCACCGGCAACTCCACCGGCAGCTCGTCTGGCTCTAAAATTGCCTTGCGCACGGAGGAAGAGCAGCAGGCCGCATCTAGAGAACGAGAGGAGCGAGAGCGCAGAGATGCGCGACGCAAGTCGCTCGCCAACCGCAGAGTATCATTTGCCGCCGAGGCGACCCTTCACACATTCCACGAGATTGAGTTCAACCAAGACTCGACAGCGTCAACAGACTCGACGCGAGGTGCATCTAGCGCAAATGGAAAGGGATCTGATCGGGCGTCCACCCCGCAGGAGCAGGTGGACGAGATAGTTCCCGAGTCACCAGAGAACCAGAGAGAGCTCCACCAGAAGAAGCGCAGGCGCAGTTCCACCGCAAATCTGATGGACTTCACCGACGATGAGAACACGGCCGCATCCGGGTTCAGCTCGGATTCTGAACCTGCTGATGCGGTAGAGGAGGTGGATGGAGATGAAGAGGTCGAGGACTCAGACTCCAACAGCGATTCTTCGGATGACGATGGCACGATGATGACCATCGACGACAATGAGGTCACTGGCGCATCAGTCATGTCTGGTCGTACGGTCGCATCGGATGACGAGAACGACACCCTGGATGAGGCTCTGAGGATGGCTGCGCGACAAGCAGGAACTCAACGACTTGGCTCCAACGATGACGAAGAGGAGGAAGAAGTCATTCCTTCCTTCGGCTGGATCAAGAAGAAGCCACAGGACGAGGGTGCCAAGGACCAGGAGAACGCCCCTCCCCCGCCTGCGCGCAACAGTCCTCCCGAAGACGAAGACGACGATGACATGGATATGGACATGGACATCACCTCAGCAGTTGGTGGCATTATGAAAGATAAGACCTCTCAGAGTGCTTTTGACCCTAACGAGGACATGTCCATGGATGTCACACGTGCTATCGACGGTATTCTTTCTCGAGTCAACCAACAAGCCGCCGAGCCGAGCCAGGAAGACCAAACCATGGAGTTTACTACCGCCGTTGGAGGTATCCAGAAACAGAATCCCAACGACACCCTGTTCGACGAGGGTGAAGATGAGGACATGTCTATGGAATTCACAACTGCCATTGGTGGTCTTCTACCGTCCCAGGCCAAGAGAGACACATCCCAAAAGCGTCGCAGGACCATGACTACGCGCGACAACTCGATCATGGACGAGTCAACAATGGACATGGACATGACTGTTGCCATGGGTGGCATTCTCCCTGCGGCTGATAAGACGCTTCATGGTGATGAGACACTGGGTATGGACATGACTGTTGGACTGGGCCGGATTATGTCATCGCCAGACAAGCCGATGGAAGAAGATGACGCTACAGGGGGCATGGATATGACCGTTGGTGTTGGGAAGATTCTTGGCGCTGCTACCGCTTCTCTGGAGAAGGATGAGCCTACCATGGACATGGATATCACCAAAGCTGTTGGAGGTATTTTGCCTACTTCTGAGGCGGCTGATGCAGAGGACGCCACGATGGGCATGGACATGACCACCGCTGTTGGAGGCATCATCGGAGGACATCAATCACCAGAGGCCCGGATTGCCGCCAAGAAGCTCATGGAGGAGGAGGTCGACAAGCCCGACACGCCCTCCAAGACCATGTCCGTGAAGCCAGCATCGCCTGCAAAGAAGCTTGCTGCGTCCGTCAAGAAGAACGCCCCGGCAGACAGCCCCGGTTTCAACCCGTTCCAAGGCAGAAGCCTCCGCAACAGCATGCCTCGTGCGAGCCTCTTTGGCGAGTCGCCAGCCAGAAGTCCTTCCAAAAGCCCAGAGAGGAGTACCAGGACACCTAGCCCACCGAAGCCTGCAGCGCCACCACCAGTGGCCACGACTCCGTTGGACAGCTCGCCAGTCAAGACACCCCAGTCTTCCAAGAAGCGAGGACGGCCCAAGTCGCCGACCAAGTCGCTCCCCAAGTCTGCTTCAAAATCACCAACGAGAAAGCCCGCGACACCATCACTTGAAAATACTGCCAACCGTTTGAACGTCTTTCAGCAAGATCCAGCAACTGGAGCAAGGACGCCCACTGTTGTTCTCACTCCCCAACCCCGCAGGCATTCTGGTGTCGGCGCAGACAAGCCTGGGCTGGGATCACCCCGCGTTGCTGCTATTCTTGACCGACGAGGATCTCTTGGCGAGGCCGCCCAGCAGTTCGTACCCGGAAAGACCCGCGGAGTCACCTTTGGGGATCCAAAGGTCATTGAGATTGAAGTCGACAGAGACCGCCAAGATGAAGAAGACAAAGAGAACGGCCGTACAATCCTCGAGCGCGAGGCGGATGGCGAAAATGAGAAGGACGCAACGCTCAACCTTAGGGAGATGATTGACAGCTTGAGCCCGAAGAAGAAGCGCCTCCAGGGTCGCAAGAGTCTCCACGTTGGAAGCGCCAAGGGCCTGCTTGGCAAGCGTCCTGCCGAGCTTGACGACGAGGAGGAGCGCGAAGACAACGACGGCGTCAAGAGACTCAAGGGACACCAAGGAAGTCCTGTGAAAAACGTCAAGTTGGCCCAGCCCCCTAGCAAGGCCGAGACTACTGGTCGCAGATTGACTCGTTCTTCCCAACGCTTCTTGGAGGAAGACACGTCAACTAAGGCAACCCCGACACATTCCGAGTCGCCATTGAAGAGTGGGAGCACGGCTAAGTCTCCTCGCGGACAAGGACGCTTCAGAGATGTTGAGGATGATACCGCCACTCACCCCATGAATCTCGATGGCTCACCTGTCCGACCCGACAATGAGCTCATGAACGACGAGTCTGAGGAGCGCATTCATCTCCAGGACTTTCTCAACATGACTTCCATCCGCTTCATGGAGTTGACGACGACAAAGCGGAGGCATACTCAGGCACCAGACATGTTTAGAGAAATGGGTGGGAAAGAGGACTTGTCTTTGGAGCGTTGTGTGGTCGCCGGCGCTTGCACGGTGCCCATGCTGGAACTTTACCAACACTCTTGCCGCGAACTGAAGAAGTACATATCCGAGGGACGCAGAATCGTTCGAGAGATTGAGTCCGAGACCTTTGAGGAGAATCCGCCTCTCTTCCGAGAGTATATGTCCGCCTCTCCCGACTTCAAGAATATCCTCGACAATCAGTTCAAGAACGGCAAGACCCATGCCCGTCTTGAGAGCAAGGCCATGTGGTACGAGTGGCGAATGAAGCTTCAGGAGGGCCTGAAGGAGGGGCTTATCAGGATTTCCGAGGGCATGAAAACCGACGAGAAGGTTCTCCAGCAGCAACAAAAGCTGCTCGCCTCTACCCTTCCTGCGATCGTTTCTCGCTTCACCGAACTTGAGCAAGAGTACAGCAACCTGCAGGCCGTCGCCAATGAACTTGCGGACTGCGACCCAGAGGAACTCGAGACCGCCAGGGCTGATCTCGCCGAGGTCGAAAGCGACGTTCAGGAAAAGACTCAACTAATTGCCGAGCTCCGACAAGAAATCGAGGATGCCGAGCGTGGTGTTGAGGCCCTCACGCAGGAGAAGCAGCAGTGCCACGAGGATATCAAGGAAGCGGAGAAGATTCGCGAGGAGTGCCGAGGCTGGTCGACAGGTGAAATCAGTGCACTCAAGGGTATGTCAAACGTGGATTCCGTATCTTTTGCTTAGCTAACTTGACCCCAGGACGAGTCGATGCCCTGGAGAAGCAGCACGGTTGGGCCGTCACCGGCGTTTCCGGCAGCCAAATCTCCATGACGTACCTTCGCGAGATTGAGATCGTGTTCGACATTGCATCCTTCCAGCCCCGGAAGAAGAACGCGAGGATCGACCTGTGGTACATTGCCGCGAATCGCGCATCCAAACCCATGCCGTCAACGCCGGAGAAGGAGTTTTTCCTGGAATGCATTCGGGACCACATTCGTGGCCTGCCGCAGAGCCGCACTAAAATTGCGGATCTCCTCCACATGGTTCGCACTGCGTGGGACAAGGCTAATTCCACCTCCAACCATGTCCGTCGGCTGAACATCACCTTCCCGACCACCGTGGCGAGAGTTCCTGACTCGTCTATCGCGGTCAAGTCTTCACTTCTCATGGCGCCGCTGGAGACCAAGGTGGAGATTGCCCTCGAGATCAGGGGAGCGAGCAAGCCTGACGGAGTCGAATTCTCGCTTCACCCTGAGGCGACAGTCGTGTACGGGGAGCATTTCAACACCCCAAAGATTGCGGAGTTCTTGTCCACCCATTTGGGTGAGGCTGCCTTTTCTCAAGAGGAAGGCACCCCTTCGTGGAGCGATGTGGTTGTGGACCTTCACGAGAGACTTTTGGCGAGAGGGAAGAAGCAGTAGGAGTAGCAGGTTTACGTTTGGCTGCAGGCATTACTAGTACTACCTTGTAATGAGTGATGATGGTGGATTATTGTTGCTGGGATTATGTCGGTGGGAGGCAGGTTTGGTTTAATGGCGCCGTGAGGATACCCTGTGTGTAGTCGAATAACGTACATTTGGTTTTGTTATTGTCGTATTACTTCACCCAAATGAGATTATCTTTGGTCAATTGTTTGCATCTTGCTCTTGAAGGCGTGATCGTCAACCAAATTTGGGTTCTACGGTTGACTATGGTGTGAGCACAACGAATTGATTGAAACGGGTATCAGTCGCGAGCAGAAAACAGAAGGGGAGAGGGATCAATTCCAGTTAGAAACTAGAAATCAATAATCGGAAGAACAAGAAATAGACGGAAGATCGCCAATGTCGACTGAGCAGACGGCCTTTGTCCCACTTAATTGATTTGTTCTCGAGTACTGAGGCATTGTGATCCCAATGATCAATTGAACATAGAATTCATTGACAACAATGAGGTAAAACGCTAGAAGCAAACGCAGGTTTGAATAAAAGACGGCTGGCAAACGGACGGAATCAAACGCGGCCAGACGAAGTGGGTGGGGTGCTCGGTGAGGTCCGCTCACCGAGAACATCACGACTGCAACGTCGTTTTTCCAAGGGCTGCCTTTTGTGCGCTCCTAATTCCTTCGTCAACCTGAAGAAACTTCACCACGGTATTACTGACGTCACTAGGGCAAGGAATTCAAGACTTGGGTGCGACGGGCTCAGGTCCCCCGAAGGGACCGCTGCGTTTGGTGCCTTAGGGTGCTGGAGCGTTGGCATCTCAACTTCACTTCACCCCGATTAGGAAATCCTCAGCTCACCCGCCCCACTCTACCGCCTCAGGCACGTGACCGACCTGCCCTCGTCGTCCGGTCAGTCTATTCAGTCTCGTCTCCCGACTCGGTTTTTGAAAAAAACCTCTTCCTCTTCCCTTCTTCGCCAACGTTGAGTCGAGATACCTTCCCACATTCGTCGCTTTTTAGCAGCCTTTCATCGCTTTTTAGCACGAACGCATCTCAACATCAACGACAGCTCCCCCTTTTCGTCTTACGACGCTACTTTATACCTATATTTCTCTAACCAAAGATTCCACACGCCACTCACCATCATGGTCACTGAAATCTTCATCGACAAGGCCAACCTGGTTCTCCAGGCGGCCGCCAATTATACGTCCCTCGCAGTTCTGGTCTACCTGGCCGGCATGGCAATCTCTCGGGTCTGGCACTCTGCCAGATTCGCCAAATGCTGGTACCAGTTGACTGGTGGACTGCTTGGTCGGATGTTGGTGGACGTCGCCAGCGTTGTCGCCTGGCCTATGAAGCTTATCATTGCCTACATGGCTCTATTCTGGCGGATGTTGATCTCCTTTGGTTATGAGATACCAACGGATTCGGCCCAGTGCCAATTCGCAAAGCCCGGGACTTCTGGACCCCGGCCTGGTACCCTCTTCGACGGACTCCCCTAGCAAGGGAGCTCGACGAACGAGGGCCCAGTTATGTGAGCCTCCTCTCCTTCTAGTCTCAAGTTTATTGCAGATTGCTAATCCAGCTGTCAGGCCCCCCGGTCCACCGCCTCCAGAGGTGGACCAACCCAAAGACCTAGCGACGGAAGACGCGCGCCTCGTCAAGGAGATTACTGATGCTGATGCTCAGCTTCAGCAGCAATCTGTCGAGAATGCCGCCCTCATCGAGGAGATTACCAAGCTAAAGGAGAGAGCCAACTTGAAGGAGGCACAGACTGAGCAGCGTTCGGCCGAGAATGCCCGCCTCACTGAGGAGGTCGCCAGCCTGAAGGAGAAGCTCCGGAACCACGAGAAGACCGCGAGGTTGATCGCATCTTTCAAGACGAAGGTTGCAAGTGTCCCTCAGCCCCGATTCCTCCGCCCTCATAACTACAACATCATACCAAAGAGCTGCCAATATGGCATATACCACGTGAGCGAAGGGAAGGTCCTCCAAGCTCCCGACGATGCTGCCAAGAAGCAATTGTCGCTGAGCAAAATCCTCAACGTTGCCGACACCACCCCCGTCATCGCTCCTCCTATTGTCTCCAACAACGCTCCGGTTAATATTGCTCCTGTGCTCTCGTATAGCAGCATCTTGATCGTCGCTGACACCGCCCCCATCATCGCAACTCCCGTTCTTTCCTGCACCGGAATCCTTACTGTCACGGATGATGCTCCCGTCAACGTCGCTCATCGTCTATCTCTTACCAACGTCTTCACCGTCACCGACAACGCACCCATCGCCACCATTGAGTCCGCGATCCCTGCTTCAGATGTGGTGTCTATCGACGAGGATAGTGCTCGTGAGGACGAATCGAATGACAACGTTCATGAGGAGGCGCAAGACGAGGTTGAGACCGAGAAAGAAGAGAATCAGGCCACGAAGTCTGACAAGAAGAATGAGGTAGAAAAAGAGCAAGAGCACGAGGACGAGGACAAGACCGACGACGAGGATGAGCGAGACCAAGACGCAAAGAAGGAAGACGACGGTGACGACGACGACAAGGACGATGACCACGATCTGGGCGGCGGCGGAGCAGTCTTGATGCTCCCTCACTCTCCCCTTCCTGCAATTTCCACACCTACCCCTTCAGAACAGCACACGCCTCCTGGCACCAATGTCTTCGTACAAGTCCATACTCCCTCAACCGAGTTACCTGTTCCCAATCTCCCTACTCTAGCACTCAGATCGCCTGCCACACACAAGCGCAGACTGAGTGA